>JAFIRS010000237.1:600000-882500 GCA_018342105.1 Gonioctena quinquepunctata | reverse complement strand
TGTGGGGGTTTTTATTTCGTGTTGCAGGAGGATTAGTTGGTTGTGATATCTTGCGAGCTAGGTTTTCTCCTACCTGAGTGAAATAGTTGTCAAATTCACCTGCAATTTCTTTTTTGAACGTGATCTTATTTCCTGATTCTGAAGTTATTTCATTTATGTTATGATTGGTCTTATCTTTGTGATTTACTAAATTCCACATATTTTTTTCACTATTTCAATTTTTTTGTATTTCTGCTTTATGAAACTTTCGTTCAGTAATTTTAATAAGGTCATCTATATATCTACGGTAATTGATGTATGTTTGTTTTTTCATTTCTTCATTCAAGTTATTTTGCCATTCTTTATAAAGTTCGTTTTTATGATTCATTTACTCAACTATAGCCGCGGTAATTCATTTTTTGAGTTTGATTTCACTTTTATTTAGTTTTATGATTTTTGTATTTTTGTTGATAAAAATATTCAAAATATTTAGTAATTCTTGAGTCTTCACATTTGAATCATTTATATTATAGTAATTTTCTCAGTTACTACTACTGCTAAGTAGTTTTTTATTTGGACATAATTTATGTATGTTTTGTACTTGTTAACTTTAGAGTTTCTAGTAATATTTTTTCACTTGAAAACTCATTAGTGTAGCTCGATGATCTGTTATATTATTTTCATAAACAGCAATAGCTTCATCAACAGAAGACTGTGCCACTGCCTTATAGTCTAGACTATATAGTCTAGACAACTTCGGGTATTTTTTTGTACACGTGTATATTTGCTAATCATGAATTGCAAATTATATTCATATAATAAATTTAGATAGTTTGAAGTAATGTCGTTTTCTTCTTTAATATTTATGTTTATGTCTCCAACCAGTAGATGAAATTCAATATCAGAGAAGTTTATTCGTTTTAAATAATTCTCTAGGATCGAAATGAAATCTGTAGGTGCACTAGATGGTGAAAGATATAAGGATGTATTTATTTTCGGAAAGGTAACATTCATTTTGTGGGGTTCGACTCGCACTTGTCCACGAATCCGACTGAAATACACTCCCAATCTATCACTCCATTCCAAGCAGATGTCATCAAAGGAGAACCTGAATAGTATCTTCCGTGGTGAACAAAACATCCAATTACTTTGTGAGAATTAATCTGTTTCCGAAAAATGATCATTTCGAAAATAATATTCCGCAACATCCATTACCGAGAGAAGCAATCTCTTCCATAAATCATGGAAAACATTTCACAATGGATATTTTAATCACAAAATGTAGGTCGAAACGATTATGCCGGAGTACGAAATATGATTTTTGAGCCGATGAGAAAAATGTTCATCGACCACAAATGCATTGCATCAATGTTTACATTTCTGGGTGTTTTTTTGTTTAATCGCACAATGAAAATATTAATTTGTGACAACGAAGAAAGGTTCTCATGGGCGAGATCACAAACTCGTGAATTTGCCTCATCATCTCGATAGACATTAATCTTCGGTATGGATTTTTTGAATACAATGTTTTGCGTGATGGTTTGAGTTCTAGTTGGGATATCTATTAGTGTGTGTTCTCTTTCGGAAAATAGTTGTTTTGATATGATCTGATTTTTGGAACCTAAAAAGGAAAGTTGGTAATTCTCTTCTGATCCCAAAGTGAATTCGATCGTTGGCTCTTGTTTGTTTATAGAGTCAATCCAGAAAAAGTGGACGTACAAAGGGTCGACGAAACACCTTGGAATCATCATAGACTCCAAACTGACCTGGAACGAGCAGATTGAAAATCGCACCAAGAAGGCTATCTGCTCCTACTGGGCCAGCAGGAGAGCCTTCGGTTAGACGTGGGACTTGACACCAAAAATCCAACATTGGATATATACGGCAATATTTCGCCCGACGCTAACGTACGGGTTCATCATTTGGTGGACCGGCACCACGAGCAGCAAGTCCGGAAATGAACTAGATAAAGGACAAAGACCTGGCTTGCCTAGAAATTACAGGGGCTATGAGGACGACGCCTACCAGAGCTCTAGAAGTTCTGCTGGGACTGTCACCTCTGCACCTAGTCATTGAACATGAAGCCATGCGTACTGCCTACAGACTTCAAGATACAGGCCAATGGATTGGCACGGAGGCAGACCATGGAGACTCCAAAATTCGGAACAAGGCATAGGAGGGCTGTCCGATCCTACAAATGGAAAGAGATAGCATCCCGCCGGTTCTGAATTTAAAAAATGAACCGAAAAATCATCATCCCCACGAGGGATGAATGAAAAGACGCTGCGCCTGGCAGACCCCCTGTCTACGGATTAACCTGGTATACAGATGGATCAAGACTTCGGGGAAATGTCCGGCGGAGAGTATACAAGGAAGGTACAGAGAGAGAAATCTCAGTTCTTCTAGCCAAATACGCCTCAGTGTTCCAGGCCGGAGTATATGCTATACCCACCTGCGTTCAGGAACAGAAGTGGAGGATCTATTCTCATCATGGATTGTCAGGTGAATATCATTCAACGTTCTGCGTGGTATTTGCTAGAAAAGTAGTTGTTTTTCGCCTGTGGTCTACCAATTGAGTTTCAATTCATATTGAATCCTTGGTGAAGACGACTTTTTGAACTTTATGCAATACATTTCATATTTTAGCTCCCTTCACCTTTTCTTTCATTAAATATCCTCATCTACTCGGACAGCAGGGTGGCAATCATGGCGATAGGATCAGACAAGATCACATCCAAATTGGTGTCCGAGTGTAGAAACGCCAAAGAAAGTTTGCAAAAATCAAGGAATGTCAGACTGATATGGGTACCAGGGAACGAAGAGGCAGAAAGAGTAACCAAGATTGGATCGAGAAAGACTCCAGTCGGACCGGAACCAACTTTGGGTATACCCAATAGCAAGAGATCCTGTCACTCAACAGACGGGATATCAGGACTGTGACTGGGCTCCTAACGGGACACAATCACCTGAACAGATACATGGAACTCATCGGGATCACAGATGATCCCTCATGCAGATGGTGCCTGGAAGGTGACGAGACATTGTCGCACATCCTTACTGAGTGCCCCGCTCTGGTGCACCAGAGGGAGATCAACCTGGGTAGCATAATTCTGAACACAGATGAGAGTCAGCTGAGGAAACTGCTGAGCTTCGTCAGGGAAATCGGCATGCCCAGCTGATTCTCAGATCAAGTGGGCGCACAATGGGCCCAAGTAAAGAGGCCTATGTGTACGAGTTCTCCGGAACCAGCCCACCATGTACACAGAAGAAGAAGAAGATGTTCTAAAAATGAATTTAATTCATATGTGTTCTGGTTCCAGATGGCGAAAACATCATCATCATATATCCTCCATAATTTTTAACCATTTTTAAAGGTTTCAATGTCAGGTTCCTCAGAGTGTTCCATAAAAATATTATTGCACATGGTAGCTAATGGGAATCCCATAGCCATACCGAACTCCTGTTGATAGAATCCATGTTTCAATTGGAAATAGGTTTCTTCTGTACATGAATTCTGGAGTATTCATTTTTGTTTTTACATCCACCATTTTTATATCTTTCAATAATATGTCATTTCGTACCTTGGAATATTTGATAAATACTTACAACATCGAAACTCATCCAAAGGTCCCACATTTAATTTATATTTCAGATTGAGGAAAGTTATTATCCCAAAAAAAGTTCCAAGAACAAATCCAGTCATCGAAATATAAAGTTCCTGACGAACATAATCATTCTCATCTACAGAATTCCAATTTCCAATTCGAGTTGATGAGAATCAAAATCCTGTCAAAACAAATCAGACATCACCGTACTACGATGAAAATAACCGTAACACAGGGATCATTATCTGCAAACTTTGCGAAAGTTCTGAATCCTCATCATTCGTATCGAATGGAGCGGAGAGGTTGTTATTCATTTGTTGTTCCATTTTCTCCGAGGAGGAGGTTTCCACGCTTGCTCGGGGATAAATTGAAATCCAGTTATTTCAACGGCAGAACTTGACAACTCAGGTCGCGGTTCTGCAAATAAACGGCTTGAATAAACTAATTTTCATCTAATTCCACCACGAATCACGGTATAGTCTGTTGAGATAACGAATAAAACTCATGATGGGGGAAAGCGAAAGTCCGTGACTTGAATGGTTGGGACGATAATTCATTTTTTATACAACTTGAATTTATATTCTTGATATTTTTCTCTTTCGACCTCTTTTAGATCAATTTTATATTGCAGACGTAATCATCACGCGACTTTCAGAAAATGTTGGTGTATCTGCATCGATCATGATTTCCAGAACTCAATACTATCATCAGACTGAAAGTTATATGTCCCTCTCTCTCTCTCTCTCTCTCTCTCTCTGACAAACTGAAGGTTATATTTCTTGAACGAGTGGGAAGGAATTGGACACAAAAATACTTTTCATGAATATCTCGACTGAGTACGAACATTGAAAAAATTATCCAAATTGGTCCAGCTGTTCTCACGTTTTGCGCTAAAAAAGAATTGAGATTTATTTTTCGGCATCCGTCCGGGATGTACCCACTTTTCGGACGCTTTTTCTTTGAGAAAGTAGCATTTTCCGACCTAGTCCGGAAAGTACGTATTTCCCGGACTAGGCCCTGAAGAATCACGTCGTTGTTGTCAATGTAACTATGGAAATCTTGGTAGGTATGGTTTTGATAAATGCAGTTGATCATTACCATAGCAACGAAATAACGGCTGACAGTTCATATGAAATTAGTTGTCAAAAGTTTGCATGTTTTTTGATCGCAATTCGCAATAAAATATGGAAAGCAGCAGCGATAGTGACTTTGAAAATGTGGCTTGGGAAATTTCCAATATAGCAGCTGCTGCTACGGCACAATTATTGCCTGAAAAATCAAAATCCAGGTACGAAAACGTTTATGATTTATTCACGAAATGGATGGATATGAAGCAATGCAAAATTATTACAGAGGATGTAATTTTGGCTTATTTGGCGCAAAAATCTGAAAGTGTCAAATCCTCTACTCTGTGGAGCATGTACTCTATGTTGAAAAGTACCATTTCAGTGAAAAAAAATGTAAACATAGCCACTTTCCCAAAAGTTATCGCATTTCTTAAAAAAAATAATATTGGTTACAAAGCCAAGAAATCAGAAGTCTTCAGCGGTGAGCAGATCAACAAATTCATTAGGGAAGCGGATAATGAAACGTATATAATGCTGAAGGTAATTTCACAATATATTACGATTGTAGGATATAAAAGTATCAACTTAATTTTCAGGTAGCAACAATTATTTGGTTAGCCGGTGCGTGTAGACGAGAAGAACTAACAAAAATGTCAATTGATCTAATAAACGACAAGGAAGACATGTTGCTTGTGAAAATACCGGATTCCAAAACACATATTGGAAGAACTTTTGTTGTAATTGGGCAAGAAGACCTGCTGTTGTATAGGCAATATTCATCTTCACGGCAATCCCATTCCCCACATAAAAGATTAAGTGTGAATTACAAGAAAGGAAAATGTTCGATTCAGCCTGTTGGTATCCACAGTTTTCGGAGTCTCGGAATAAAAATCGCAGAATTTTCACATTTACCCAATCCTAAAAATTACACAGGCCATAGCATTCGTCGAACTTCGGCGACGTTATTTGCTGATAATGGTGGAAATATCACAAATTTGAATAGACATGGTGGCTGGAAGTCTACCAATGTGGCTGAAGGATATATAGATAATTCACTTACAAACAAAATTAGAATTGCCAAGACCATTCAAAAATCATCGGATGGAAACAATCAATGTGAAACGGAAACTTTGTAATTCTTGTACTGGCTTCAACAAAAGGAATTTAAATATACCAAGCATTTCAAACAAATTGAATCCCTCCAATATCAGCAATTGCTCGAATTTTGATATAAATAAGAATTAGAATGTTTCTGTTAATATGTAGTATTTTCTGTTCTGTTATATTTAATTCAAATAAGAATTAAAATGTATAATAAAGGAATAAAGAAATATGTCGTCTCATTGATTTGTTATTCTAAACAGTTGCCGAAAAAATTTTTCGCCTACGGCTCGTTCTAGAACTTTGTCTATTCGTCCAAAAAAAACCTATTTTCCGGACTTGTTACGTAAATTACTATTTTATTATATAGAGGATTATATATTCCTGGAAACTTTCCAGGACAAATAAATTTCCAATAACTTTTCTAAAAACGTGGGGCGCATGACTTGGGTGAACTATCCTTGCTTCAATTATCAATTGCATGTGCCCCAGTTTTTCGTTTCAAAGCTAACAACTATTTTCATAGCTATTGAAAAATCACTATAAAAAATGTTCAGGACAATCTCTATGGGGTTAGGAATCTGCATGGGGATATGAATTTGTATGGGGCTAGGATGTTACCTTCACAAATTTTTACATTTTCTAACCTCACTTTCTTCCTTGGGCGATGCCTGTAAGGTCGAGAATCGCAATTGTGTTCATTATCGCGGAGCACACTCTAGATTGCAAAACAACGTCCGCTCGTCACCGGTATGGAGAAATTGTGTGATATTCACCTCATTTTTTGTAAATCATAACAAAAAAGATAGACAAAAAACGAGTTAATATTGTATTGTCATCCAGTTCTAAGCCATTTCCGAAGTATCGGGAAGTTACTTAAGAATCGATTGCAAGATTTGTACCGGACAGTCACATAAGCAAGCTGATAGAAACGTGGTAAAAATAATAGTAGTTTGTGTAAGAAGTTCGCAAAGTGAGGCTTTAGCGGACAAATCCGAATATGAAGATGATGTCCGCTGAAGCCATTTGTGTACGTGTTGCTCCAAAATTTTTCAGCTTTCCTAATAAACAGAACATAAATGCTATACATATTTCCTCGCCGTGCATACATTTTCAATCACCATCCATACGCTAGTGTAAGGAAGGTGTGCAAAAATCTAGCAAGCGATTGTTTATCAATAACACATAAGTCAAATACTTGTCAAATATTAGTATTCATTTTTCATGAATAAGCATTCCAAAAGAATATTTCGAAGAAAACGTGTGCTGACCCTACGAAATTCAAATATTCTATAGTTTATTGCGTCTCCTGAAACGTTTTTAAGATGTTGACTTTAAGTTTTCTGAAGAAAGAAAAATAGTGGTATTTTGCGTACTATTTTCAGTATCCAAAGTAAGCATTTTGTGGAGCGAAATATTTTAAATTTATTCAAGGACTGAAAAGGATATTGTAATATATAAACTGTGACGAAATACTGAGAATTATATTTTGTTAATGACAACAATGTTAAACTATAAGTATTCCTTGGGAATACTGACAAATATTGATATATTTTAAATATATTGTAAATATTTTGAGTATCGAGTGGATATTTTTGGAATGAAAGTAATATTTAAAATGGAGTGGTATTTGTAGACAACTGAATTATTCGAACTGATATTGATATAATTTAAATATATTTAAGATATTTTGGTACTGAAAGTCGTATTGAAATATTTAATTTTCCTCATATACACCTATTTAAAGAGTTGTTTTTCCCGAGGGAAAAACAACTACCAAAAATATGTACAACATAAGTAATTAAATATCTGATAATGAACAATATTTGAAATATATTTGAAGAAAACGCAGTAATAAAATATTTAAAATATATTTAGGATAATGATAGTTTTTAATGTACTGAAAATGTATTAACATAATGGAAGTATACTGAAGCTATTTAAAGTACTAGAGATGTATTGAAAATAATCAGAATATACCGGTATTGAAAATACTGGTAATGTAGTTAGGTTTGGAATGTGATGAAAATAAATGGAACACAGTGAATATAATATTTGGGGTGATTCAGGTAATAAAAACGTGATGGAACTATTGAACAGAAGGAATCAACGATTTTGGTATAATTCACCCGGTGTTTTTACAAAAGTACCTGGAGTGTATATCTGTTGGTGAAAAATGTAAATGAAAGTTTTCAAGTTATTGGGACATATTATTATATCTGATAAATTAACTCCTATATAAAATGTGTCAATTAAAGATGACTGTTTTGTCATTTTGACAGCGATAAAGAAGGTGCATCGTTTTTATCATCAATAAAAACGCCTGTTTCTCTTAAGCGTCTACATCTAGTATGCTCACGTAACTTTAATGTCTGCCCTGTCAGTTGTTTAAGTATTGTTGATAATTGATACTGAAACATTACAACATGAGTCGTTTTGGGGAAGTTCCGACTCAACAAATAACAAAAAATATAGAAAAAGCAATCCCGCAATCCACAAAAAATACTAAAGCGTCAATATGGAGACAATTTGGTTTTAAAAATTACGAACTTCGAAAATAACCCGTTACAAAAAGTAGCAGATATATTGAAGGATTGGGCCTATAATATGAAAAAGAGGAATGGAGAAGATTATAAAGAACATGCATTGAATCAATTTGGAATTAAACTGCGAAGATGATTCAAGAGAAATATTTCAATGAATACAATATTAAATTTGATCCCTTTGCCGACATAACTTTCAAAGAAGCTCGTGATGCAAGAAATAGTGAACGGAAAGAATAACAAGTTATCCCAGAGAAAAGAGAAGTAAGTTCTGTAGCATTGAACAAGAAAGATATAGTAAAAATGGCAAAAGTGTGGAATATAGACAACCGAGAGGGATTACAAAAAAGATTCTTTTATATAGCTTCTTATGAATTAGCTTGGAGGGGGGGAGAAGCTGCAAACTGTGAAATTTACCATTTTAAAGAAGAAGAAAATCAAGATGAAACTTCAACAAGAAGATTTGAATACAATACAATATTTTCAAAGACGACACAGGGTGGGTCGAAAAAATTGGCAGACAGCAAATGGATAACAAAAAATGAAATGGATGAAGGTATTTGCCCCGTTGCATTGTTAAAATTACTGTTACAAAATGGAAATGAAAACATAACATCTGATCGACTTTTTTCAACTCCAAATCCATTTTGGAAATACAAAAATTCTAAAGGTTGGTACAAGAATGTTCCACTTGGTATTGATACGATTTCTACTTGGACCAAATATTCTGCAACTAAAATTGGACTCGACATTACCAATAATAAAATTACCAATCATTCGAACCGTGCTAGTACAGCTTCCCAGTTTGCCAAAGCAGGAGTAATTGACCAACAACTTATAAAGATAACGGGACACTCATCATCATCTTCTATTAAACCCTACCTCCAAATTGATCCTGAACATCACGAAAATCTTATTAGTTCTTTACGAGCCCCGAGTGAGAAAAATCAAAATGAATATTCTACATGTGTGAATACCAGAGAAGAAAATTTTGAAATCAGTACACCAAACCAAACAATTTATAACAATGGTGTATTTAATAACTGTTTATTCAAATAATTTAATTGTATCAATAAAGATAATTATTGTTGTTGTTCATTCATATATTCGGTCGTTAATTTATCTTGCCAAAAAACACTCGAGGTTTTCTTTTAAGGATAAATTTCTTTTTAACTCAAAATTTTTCCATCAGTAATTTTGTTCGAAAAACTGACATTTGACAAAATCACTCAACCTTCGGTTTCGCGATTTTTTCATGTCCGTTTTTCTCGTAATATTACTGATTGGCAAAATTATTTCGTTACAAAAAGAAATTTATCCGATAAAAAAAAAGCTTTTGTGTCTTTACTGTTGATTAAAAAATCTTTTATTTGAGAATCAGGACAAATTACTGAAAAATTCAAATTATTCCAAAATAAATATTCATTAATAAATAAAATAAATATTATAATGAATGAAGGTTCAAATGTCGAACTTAAAATGGAATGCATGCTGAAAAAAAAACAGAACAAAGATATTTCCAATAATTTTCCTAAAAATCCTTTCTTTCATATAAACCTTATTCGGAGTATTACGAACATTCAAAAAAACAATCAGCCAAATCGGTTCAGCCGCTGATTTTATAAAATAAAAAACAATGTTACCCCGACCGAGATTCGTTCCTGAGATCTTCTGCTTGGTAATACATGACAACTTTTCATTTTTTTCCGTATCAATCATCCTCGGGCTATCACGAACATTAAAAAAATTATCCAAATCGGTCCAGCTATTCTCACGTTTTGCGCTTAGAAAGAATCGAGATTTATTTTTATTATATAGAAGATTATATATTCGTTAAAATTTTCCAGGACGAATAAATTTTCATTAACTTATCTAAAAAACGTGGGGCGCATGACTTGGTGAACTATCCATGCTTCAATTATCAATTGCATGTGCCTCACGTTTTTAGTTTCAAAGATTACAACTATTTTCAAAATTCACAATGAAAAAATAATACCTCAAGAGAGTGAGAATGAGGTGAAAATGATTAGACAGATTTTCGAAAACTTCTTGCCAGGCTCGAGTGGATATTGCCAAATGATAACAAGTTTGAGAAAACAATGGTGTGGTATTCTGTAGATTATTTTTTGAATTTACGATCACAAACACTTCCTCGCGAAATGATATAATGAACTAAACCGGTTTTGATTAATTTCCCACTTTTTATGCGAATTGATGACAGACGTCAAATTAAAAATATAGGTTGTCAAAGAATAAAAACAAAATAACTCAAATTATTCCCGCGGCAGTTTTCTAGGTGGATTATTCTCACTATAATAATGTTTTGATTGGCCAAAACGTACATGAATGATTTGAATTGAAAGTTTCCATTAGTTTTTAGAAATGGGGTTAGGAATCTGTATGGGCATATAAATCTGTATGGGGCTAGGATAAATGATTTTATACTATTTAGACCGGCTTATAAACGTGCTACATTAATTTCTTCTTATTTAAATAAATATTTTCTAATTTTCAGTCCATTTTATAAACGTGGTATATTTAAAAAATATCAACATGATTATTTTATAATCTTTAGTCCGTATTTTCAACGTGGTGTATTGAAAAAACAAACATTTAAATGATCATTTCATACTTTCTGGTCCGTTTTAATGACGTGATATATTAAAAAAAATCCAAATAATTATTCATTTCATTAAACTCTGTGTCGCTCATTGTCTCTATAAATTTTCCCTTCTGGGTTTCCGGATTTTTTGGAAGGGTTCTGTTCTACATTCGGGTTTTTTATGTGTTCGTTCCATTATTTCTCCCTGGCGTCAATCATACCATGCATTGGAAAACAAAATGTTACTCTATTTGCAAAATCATGACCAAATAATTCTATATGTAGTTAAAAGTCAAAGAAGATTTCAGGTAGTCTAAGAACGATAATTTAGTGGTGAATATAAAATCTAAGAAAAATAGGGGAATGTCTTTCAAAAATAATTTCTTTCATTTTCTTATTCAAGCTTGTTTTTGAAAATTTTGTTCGTTTATTTTTATTATCATATAACAGTCGACCTACTTAATCATCATACCCAAGGACCAGAGTACTTGCAAAGAAGAATCATACGAGCCCCAACTCGATAGCGTGGCGTCGTTTTATTATAGAGTTCCCATGCCACCTTCCGGCTCCATCATAAGATCAGTCCTATGTCATAATGATAGTGCATTGTCATCCGATTTACATATGCATGTGGAAATTTCAGCTCAATTGGAAACCGGAAAGTGGGTCAAACTTGAGTTGGAAAAAGGTGAAACTAAAAAGAAAATCTTCGACCCCAAAAACCCCCACATACCAATTTTGAATAGAATTGGACCATAATCACGAAAATTATGTGCCATATTGGAGCCGCAATGTTTTTTCCCAACAAAAATTTGATAATGCATTGTCACCGGAATTATGTACACCTGCCAAATTTCAAATCAATCGGCCGATTAGAAGTGGGTCAGATTCAACTTGCAAGATTTGATTACAGACAGACAGACACCCGGACAGGTGAAACTAAATGAAAGCTTGTGAAAAACTCAGTTGTGTATTTCATTTTGAGTCATCCTGTATATTATTAGAAATATTTTCAAAACATGCCTCATTTTCCGGCTTACCGTTTGAAAAAATTGAAGTCGATAGCTTGGATAGAAAAAAAGATTGCAGGCACCCCTGTGTCACCCTGTACATATTAGCAAACTATATGTCGTTAAGAGCTCCACAACATTCACTCAAAGAGCTTTTCTCTGAGATCTACACACAAACAGATAATCGCTATGAATTACCATTGATTTTTTTCAATGAATTAATAATGTACGGTGCGGTCCATAGGTATGGAATACATTCATTTTTAGCGTTATTATGTATTTGTTTACAGGGATTTCCATTCTCTGTTCGGCAATATTAAGTTTTCCAAATTTGGTGCAATTATAACAAAGAAAATTTTTTTAGAAAATGTAAAATTTTGATATTTTACGTAGAATGAAGGAAATAATGTCACTTAATGTTTAGGAAGTATTTTTCAATTTATTTTACAATTGAGTTAAATGTTCAAAATGACCAACATTCACTTCTTGACAATAAGCAAGTCGATCTTGGAATTCTCGTACAACAATCTGTAGGACATCAGGGGTTATGTTGTTAATTTCTTCCTTCCTTTCCTAACTTCAAAATCTGCAATATTGTCTGGTCCATTGAAATATACTTTTGATTTTAAATAAGCCCAGAAGAAATAATCAGGTATTTTCTCATCTGTTTTGCTAAACGTCAGGAAAAAGTCGTTCAAGGCACCAAAAAATTATACACAAAACCTACATAAATAATGTATTGTCAATCTTGTGGACCACTGTTTTCTTATATTTATAAGTTTCTGACACACGTCAGTGTATTGAAAAATATTTGTGTGTATTTGATTTATTCATCGGAAACTCAAAGAAGAGGCATTTCAATTATGATTGGATGCGTTAATAAAACAAGAACTCAAAAGGAAGTCTGTGAAATGTTTTATAATCAATACCCTGGACAACACGTCTCACAGTTAGCAAACTAAGACAAAATATCGTGAAACTGGACATGTAAAAAATATTCAAAAACCAGTCCGAAATGTTGAATTGGATGAGGAAAAAAAGTTAGATGTACTGTTAGCAATTGAGGAAAATCCGCATAAGTCAAGTAGACAACTTGCCTCCGACAATGATGTTAGTAAATCATCGATATTGAGAACTTCACACGGAGAAACATACCATCCTCATAAAGTTCAGTTGGTTTAGGAGTTAAAGGAGGTAGATCCTGATAGAACATAACAATTCTTTGAACTGATGATGGACAGAATGGAAGCAGATTTGCAGTTCATAAACAATACTGTTTTTCCTGATGAAGCTACTTTTCATTTAAATGGAACGGTTAATAGACAAAACTGTAGATATTGGAGCAGATAAAATTCCCATTGGATGTGTGAACGTTTGGGCTGGTATCATTAACAACAAAATTATTGGCCCTTATTTTTTTTAAGGCACAGATGGTGAGGTTTATCAAAGACTTTTTCCTGATGTCAGTGATCCAAATGCAATAGATAGATCAATGTGGTACCTACAAGATGGAGCTCCACCGTATAACAAACGTATTGTTAGAGATTATTTGAACGAAGTTTTTTCCAATAGGTAGATTGGAAGATGTGGAACGATTGAGTGGCCGCCTAGATCCCTCGACATGACTCCTCTCGATTACTTCTTATAGTGTTATTGAAAATCGAAAGTATATTTCAATAGACCAGACAAGATTGCAGATTTGAAAGCTAGAATAACGGAATAAATTTACAACATAACCCCTAGGTCCTACAAAATGTACGAGAATTTCAAGATCGTCTTGCTTATTGTAAGAAGTGAATGGTGGTCATTTTGAACATTGAATTTGATTGTAAAATAAATTGAAAATACTTCCTAAACATTATGTGACATTATTTCCTTCATTCTACGTGAAGTATAAAAATTTTTATATTTTCAAAATGAATTTTCCCTGTTATGCTTGCACTGAATTTGCAAAACCTAATATTGCTGAACAGAGAATGAAAATCCCTTCCGAACAAGGTGCCACACGACCCCCCTTCTCATTTCTGAGGGGGTGCTCATAATTCCGAAGGGATGCGAGTTACAGAAACGTAAAAAAAATTAACCTCATTTTCAAGCACCGTTTTCTCGCACAAAACTCACTCAAAATGCCTCCTTCTTTTTACCAGCATAAACATCACACCCTAAATCACTTATTTTCGGCACATTTTTGCACAAAATATCGTCGTTTTTATCGAAAAAATCCTCCTTCTTACACAGTTCCAAATAAATAAATTTCAGACTTTGACACATGGAATTCAATAACTTTGCCTTATTTTTCATGTTGGTAATAAATGAATCACCGCCCACAACAATTGCACACATAAATGAAGGGTCAACTATTGCTCACATTTGAATTCGAAAAGTTGGCGGTGATTCATTTATCACCAACATGAGAAATAAGGGAAAGTTACTAAATTCCATGTGTCAAAGTCTGAAATTTATTTATTTGGAACTGTGTAAGAAGGAGAATTTTTTCGATGAAAACGACGATATTTTGTGCAGAGTTGTGCCGAAAATAAGTGATTTAGAGTGTGTTGTTTATGCGGGTAGAAAGAAGGAGGCATTTTGAGTGAGTTTTGTGCGAGAAAACGTTGCTTGAAAATGGGTTCATTTTTTTTTAAGTTCTCCAACTTTGAAACGGTATGAAACCGCCACTTTTCTCTTCCGGATTTGTGTTCAGTAGACAAAAACACGCAAGAAAAGTTTTTTCCCTATATTCAGAGTGCATGTGTAGAGTAACTTTATATTTACCGTCAAATTGACGACAGAAATCGATCTGTTTTTTTAAACAAATACATAATATCGCTAAAACTGAATTTATTCCATACATATGGACGGCACTGTATATTTGTTCCCCTGTATGCACCTCTCATCCAATCTTTGTATGTAGCGCCAGAACGTCATCCATTAGCCAGTAAAAGTTTCGATTTAATTCCAATTCAAAGTTAAACTTTTTACATAATAATTGTTAGTAATTTTTTTTTTCGTAGTAATACTGAGATTGTAAGCACTCTATCTCTTTTTCAATAGCTGAGTGATTTGATTGTACTCTCAGAAGTGTCCCAGCTTTGCACGAATAGACAAATATTAATCAAATGTATGTACTTATCCACGTTAAGTTACCTATCTCATCACACTAATATTATTTTATTCCGTTTTTGGCTATGGACGTTAGTACCTCAGCCACACACACACTAATATTATGAAGGTGACAGTGTGGATGGAGAGATATAAGTTTGTTGAGAACTTGGCAAATATGCCGAAAAACATAACCTGGAATGATAAATTCGTCAAAGTATAGATGAGCTCGGCATAACCGTGACGAATTCCATTTCATGTAGGTACTTAGTTGAATGGGTCCAGAAGGCTGTGACAGACTGACAAGTAGCAACTCGAATGGTGATTTTGAATATTAAATTCCAACGTAGTTCACATAATTTGTTACATGAGCTCTGAGATTCAAACAACCTAAGTGGTTTTCCAAAGACCATATCCCGGAATATTTTCATGACCATACAAGAATGCTCTAAGAGATTTATTTCCTCACCTGAAGTTGATAACGATGCCGCTTTTTCGTAATAACAACGTTGTTTGTTCCCACTATTTCTTTCTCACTATCAAATACTATCACCATCACAAGCAGTCCACATCAATTTCCATATAGGAATGATTCCAAAACGCAATTAGATTACTTGCGACTTCCGATAACTTCGAAAAGAACTGATTTCACGTCACCCGAATTACATGAACTAACGCATTTCAATAACGATTTGGGCGTGACCAGAACGATTGTTTTCAAAGCCCACTATTGGGATTTGAAAGTACGCCAAGAGTGTATCTTTGGTAGCTTTTTATGAAGGACCTCCCAACTACCTTGATCGATTCAAGTAAATCTGGAAAAGTTACGATTTCATCAAGATATTGTGGCAGAATACCTTAAGTGGGTACTTATATTGGTCAAATGAGTTGGTTGATTTTCAAAATCGCTTCAGTAGTTTCAAAGGTAACCAACAAAACTTTTCACCTCTTTATAAAATTAGTATATACAGGGTGACTCAGGAATGCATGGAAGCTCCGTACTTTTTTACAAGCTTTTATTTACTTTCACCTCTCTCGATGTGTGTAATCAAATCTTATAAGTTAAATTTGACCAACTTCTAGTTGTCCGGCAGGTGCTCATAGGTTTCGTGAAAATGTATTATGGAATTTTTGTTAAAGAAAAAAACAAAATGGTGGCTCCATAATGGCGGACGAGATTTGTGTTTATCGTCCGATTCGATTAAAAATTGGTATGTGGGGGTTTTCACAGTCGAGGATTATTAGTTTTTTCATTAAAATTTATGAAATCAAAATGGCGGC
Organism: Gonioctena quinquepunctata; assembly: GCA_018342105.1. Taxonomy (NCBI): domain Eukaryota; kingdom Metazoa; phylum Arthropoda; class Insecta; order Coleoptera; family Chrysomelidae; genus Gonioctena; species Gonioctena quinquepunctata. The sequence continues at coordinate 866,213 of JAFIRS010000237.1, read as the reverse complement.
TCCAAGATAGCCGAAGATCTCTGTGATTATAGTCCGATTTTTTCGAAATTAGTATGTGAGAGACGAAGATTATGAATTTTTTGACTAAATTCACGAATTAAAGATGGCGGCTTCAAGATGGCTAACGAGTTTTTTTACTTTCGGTAGGATTCGATTCAAAATTGGTATGTGGAGGTTTTCGGGGTCGGAGATTATGAATTTCATGTAAAAATTCACAAATTAAATATGGCGGCTCCAAGATGGCGAAAGAGTTTTGTAATTACGGCTCGATTCGATTCAAAACTGGTATGTGGGGGTTTTTAGGGTCGGGGATTAGGAATTTTTTGTCTTAATTATGAAATCGAAATGGCGGCTCCAAGATGGCGGACGATCTCTGTGTTAGGCCCGATTCTATTCAAAATTGGTATGTGGTGGTTTTTGCGGGCGGAGATTATGAATTTTTTTGTGAAAATTCACGAATCAATGATGGCGGCTTCAAGATGGCAGACATATTTTGTAATTACGGTGCGATTCGATTCAAAATTGGTATGTGGGGTTTTCAAGGTCGAAGATTATTAATTTTTTGTCTCAATTCATAAAATATAAATGGCGGCTCCAAGATTGCGGATGAACTCTGTGATTATGGCCCGATTCCATTCAAAATTGGTATTTGGAGGTTTATGGGGTCTGAGATTATGAACTTTCTGTCTCAATTCGTAAAATCGAAATGGCGGCTCCAAGAAAGGCAGACAATCTCTGTGATTATGGCATGATTCTTTTCAAAATTGGTATGTGGAGGTTTTTGGGGTCGGAGATTATGAATTTTTTGTCAAAATTCTGTTATTCTTTTCGGCTCAAAATTTTTAATCCATTTTTGGAGCACTTGCCGACATCCGATTGAGCTGAAATTCGACAGGTGTTCATAATTCCGTTATCAATGCATTATGGAATTTTTGTCGAAGAAAAAACAAAATGGCGGCTCCAAGATGGCGGACGAGTTTTGTCATTATGGTACGATTCGATTAAATGGTAGGTGGGGGTTTTCGGGGTCGGAGATCGTCAAAGTTTATAAATTCAAGATGGCGGCTCGTGGAATTTTGTTAGAGAACTGAGAACTTTGCGCGACAAGCTTTTGGATCAATATCTCACGGAATAGTCTACGTCACATATCCAAAACAATTATTTTTCACTTTCCAGTGCATTTGAATAAAAGTTTGTATTTGAAAAAGTTATTCATTATTTTTTTTTATCTTGCCCTATTCTTGGAACTCTAGTGAGTCCCAGATTTCGGTTCAATCTTCCAAGGCTCAACTTCGAACTTATCTGAGGCATTGATAGAACGTATTTTTTTCCGAATTTAATTCCATTCGGTTGAAAAAATTGTCCTCCACTTTGTAAACAACTTCTTTCGTTATATCCCATATACCATCTATATACATATATATATATATATATATATATATATATATATATATATATATATATTGTAATATAATGATAATTTGTAAATATAAATTGTTGTTATAATATGAAAATTGCTAATAGTTTTCGCTTTTCTTTGTGAGCCAAATTGTTATGATATAGATAAGTATTTTCGCCCTGTATAATTTTACAATGTAATAATAATTGCTAGCTAACGTCACTGTTCTCTCGTCACGTTGCTGCCAATTGTTATCATTTTCCTTACCACAGCTAAGCTCAGTTGGTACGCCCCTTGTCTCAGATAGCCGGGTCAGGCAATTGAGCCACTAGCCTCTGCTTGATATGTCAAATTTCTATTTATTCAATGGTCATAAAAATGATTGTTGATCATTGTAGAAAACAAACGACAAAGTATCAAGGAGCAATTAATTCCTTCATTCAGGAAAACTTAATTTCACCTGGCCTACGGAAGATAACTTACTCTAAAGTGAATCTACAAATATTCATGGATAATCATGAGAAAAGTTCATTGGTAAAATTTACACAACCTCACTTTTACCTTAAAAGTGAAAATTTCTTTAAAAGTTCGAAATCAATTGAAATAAAGTTCTTCCGATGTAATATGCGTTATTAGTGAAATTGTTCAGTTCGGAATGTGCACTATGAAAGGTTTATACCTGTCTGGAACTGTCGCTGTTCAATACAACCAGGATTTGGATTCCCTTTCACTCCAATGCTATCAGGAACTCCAATACCAAATAGAAAAAGACCATACAAATTCAGCAATCAGCCTTGGATACTTGTATACGGTGTACAAATAAGGTAATCTTGGTTTCCACTTATAATGTGGAAATTATTCCATTTTTCTTTCTCCCAAAAATATAACGTGGCATTCGTTCTAAATTTATTTTCAATCTCCTCTTTTTGGCTTTGTTTGTTGTCACCTTGGATACCCTTTTTGTTCCTTCCCTCTGATTCGTATTTTTGAATTCGCTCACTATATTGTCACATTTTCACTGTTTATGGTTATGTGTCATAACATAGATCTATTTTTCCATTCTTATTAACTATGTACAAATTTCAATAATAATTGCCTCTGACACTTTCCCGCTCTTATTCTCTTACAATTTCAAATTCTACATGTGACCATCTGTTCCCTGATTGGCTATTGTCATCCAGAAGTTTGCTGTTCTACCATTGGCTACTTTTAGTTAGCTATAATTTAATATACTGTATGTTTCAAATTTATAAATTTGTAGATCACATTTCATTCAGGAAAATTTTGTAAATCTAGACTTTTTGTTGTCTTTTGAAGAATTATGGGTTGTAATCATTCTGACAGTGTATGAAATTGATTGTGTTATATAATTTGGACATTTTTATCTATTCATATCATACATAGGCTTATAAAGGAAATAGAACTTCTAAAATTAGGTAAAAACAATCTCTTGAAACTAATAGCTAATCAATAATTATTCTTTTCTGTGGGTTTTTTCTTTTAAAATATCTAACTGGTTTTTCATAACATAACAACATTCCTAAATTTATATTCAATAATTTTCTACTAGGTAGAAAATTTTGAATATCAATTTCTTTATTTACAGTTATTGAATCTACTTTAACTAATACTATTTTCCTACTTTCAGATAACTACTTATGCTGGATTTCCCACCAGTTCAAGAAAAACAAGTTCTTCAACGATAACTATTATTTACAAATACTAGTACTACGTTCTTTCGTTCCAGAAAAACTTGACTTCAGTAGTATATTTCTTGAACCATTTATTTTATACTTAAGAGGGATTTCTTGGGTTATGGTTCTTCAGACAATTTATAAAAACTTATTTAAAATTTATTGTTTAAAATTTTTTAAATAACGTTTCGCCTGGAGGCCCCCAGGCTTCATTAGATTTCTACAAAACAAATATTTTTCCTTATGGGACATTGGCTATTTTGTGCATTATATTCTTACCTACAACACATATTCCTATGAACTGAAATTGACATATGTCAGTATTTCGACGTCTTCAAGATTATTGATGGTTTGTTCGTTTGTGTTTGTTCTTTTGATGTTTGGGTGTGAGTATATGTGGTTGTTCGTTCGGAAAAGATGTGGTAAAAAGTGTAACATTGGCATATTGTTCTTGTTTTTTTTTGGTTGGGAGGGCCAAACAAGGAAAACTTTTGTTTAGTCTTATTCTTTAAAACATTTTGGAGAATGGCTGTTGTTAAATTATGTTGTGGTATATTTCGCCGAGTTGTTTGATATCCGTTTTGTCATTCAATGCGTTTTTTTTTCTTATATGAACCATTTCAAAAAATTCCCGTTTTTTGGTATATTTTTCTGTAGCTGAAATTTTGGTATTTTCATAATCAAACTCGTGATTTGTCTCCTTCTTGTGTTTGTTTAATGCTGTGGAGCAGTTTTTTGTGTATTTGTGTGATTTGGTTCTGTTTTCTAATCGATGTATACCGATGTATACTCCATTACAGTCAGGGTTATTGCATGGGATTTCGTAAACAACATGTGTGTTTTTACCTTTTGGATTTTTAGATTTTAATTTGGAAAAAATTATTTTGTTAAAAGTGTTGTGGCCTTTATGACCTATGTTTATGTTGTATGGTTTTGGTTCCGAAAGATTTTTCATATAGGGGAGCCCGATGTGTTGGGAGTTGGTGGTGTTAGTGTTAATTTTTTTGCTGGTTTTGTTATAAAATAAGTTTATTCTTTGTTGAAATATACCGTTTATTAAGGCTTTTGGGTATTTGTTTTCTAGCAGTGCTAATTTTGCCTTTTTTATTGCTTTCGGTCTATATTCAGGGTCTGATAAACTGATAGCTCTCTCGGCGAGTCCGATTACTACAGAGAGCCAAAAAAAGTCTGTAGTAATTGGACTCGCCGACAGAGCTATCAGTTTATCAGACCCTGAATATAGACCGAAAGCAATAAAAGAGGCAAAATTAGCACTGCTAGAAAACAAATAACAAATAAAAAATTTAAACAATAAATTTTAAATAAGTTTTTATAAGTTGTCTGAAGAACCATAACCCAAGAAATCCCTCTTGAGGATATATATATATATATATATATATATATATATATATATATATATATATATACATATATATATATATATATATATATAAACCATATACCACATATATATATATATATATATAGGTAAATAAACTTTCCAAATGAGGGTGAAGTCTTGTTGTGATGACGTCCCCAATAGGTATTATTTCTATTGAAATCTTCCTAAAACTGGCCACCTTCTATCAGTCCCTCATCATATTCCGACTCCACTATGGATTGTATTCGATTGTATCATTCCGGTCACAATTCCCCGGCACTTTCCAGCACCAAAATCCCGAAACACCACACGGACGGGAGTGGAACGCACGTAGGGTCGGAGGCGAGAGCAGCAACCTCATCTTATTTGTATGTAAATCCTGCTAGCTGCGAATCGCCGAAGGCTTATTTGGGATTCATATGGAAGGCTCGTGATGGAGGTGACATCTAGGGGTGGGAGTGTACATCGTATTGCAATTAATATTCAATCTGAAGTGAGGGCTGTAGTTCCGATGGTTGTTCGGTTGATAGGACGGGTGAAGATTGGGAGGGATGAAGTCTGGGGTCTGAGAGAATTGTTGCAGAATTAAATTGACGGGAGCGGTGTTTTTCCTGTAATCGTTCCAACTGCTAATGAGTGCAGAGTTCATAATTGCTACTGGAATTTTGTTTGTCTTTCCTGCGATTAATTTTTTTATTTTTTTATTTGCAGAGCGTTTTCTACCTATGAGGTCATTTTCAGTGCTTCGTCGTCAGGCAGGAACGAACACTGAAAAAATCAAAAAATCCTAGAAATAAAACATATTCATCAGCTGCCAAACCTTTCTACATCGCCATTATACAGGGTGATTCAAAAGTATTTCGACAAACTTCGGGAGGTGATTCCTCACAATATTCTAATATGAATTGTCCGAATAAATATATGTCTGGAAACGCTTCGTTTCCAAAATACAGGGTTTTGAAGTTTTATTTTTATTTTCGTTTTTTTTTAAATAACTTTCGAAATACTGACTTCAATTAAACGAAAATTGGTATTGAGTAGTTTTTTGAGGTGTCAAATTTGAACCTGATGGTATTATTGCTCTTACTCGTAGGGGGCGCCACCTACACGTCTTTGTCTTTTTTGGAGATCCATAACTTTTTTGAGCGACTTTCTAGCACATATTTCAGTAAAAAAATCAATTCCTCTACGTAAAAAAACTACCCCTGTTACAAGTCGCTATAAGCAACCGTTTCCTAGATATTTGGACTTGAAAATTTCAAGTCGATTATTTGAAAATCGATGCGTGTTGAAGTTATTACCATCATTTTGCATTTTTCACAAAAATGCTTAGGAAATGAATCTGACGTTTAAGTAAGTAGTTTTGGTAATTACATATTGTGTGACAGTTAAACGTTTTGTTGTTTTGTTGAAGTTTCTGTAAGTTTTAAAACACAAATTTTGAAAAAATGGATTATTTAAACAATAATGCTCATTTAACCGATATGCATTTTGTTTATGGCCTTGCGGATGGCAATACGCGCGAAGCAAGACGTATCTACCAGGAGCGATTTCCTAATCGAGTACTGCCTTCAGCACCAACATTCACCAGACTCCGCCGTCGTTCGGCAGAAACATATAGCTTTAAGAGGGCAGCTGATATTATTGGAAGACCACGAGCAGTCCGAACCCCAGAATTGAAAGAAGCTGTTTTGAACTCTCTCGAGGAGAATCCAGAAACAAGTACAAGAATAATTGCTGAAGCTCTCAATTCAACTCAGTCCACAGTTTGGACAATTATCCACGATCAACAATTTCATCCATTACGTATCCAAAGGGCACATGGGTACACATTCATTTCCTAAGCATTCTTGTGAACAATGCAAAATAATGGCAATAACGCATCGATTATCAAATATTCGACTTGAAATTTTCAAGTACAAATATCTAGAAAACGGTTGCTTATAGTGACTCGCAACAAGGATAGCTTTTTTACGTAGATATGAAAAAAATATTTTTCAGCATTTGGATTTTTTGCGAAATGCAGCGAGCGCAAAATAACTAAAAAGCGAGTTCGAATGATACTGTTTTCTATTGCCTTAAAATGAAAAAAATGGTCTTTTTTCCAATAATCTTGGAAACGCCTTAGCCTAACAATTCCCATATGAAGGAACACCCCCAAAAAAACTGTAAGGTCCTTCCAAAAGCATATACGAGACTGTTCTTCAGTGATTCTCGTTTGTTTGTTCGACAACTTCTTAAAGAAACTGATCGGTAACTATTTGTCTGAAATAGTCTATAGAAGTATTTCCAATCGGAGGAACGAGCTAACTCTCTATTTTCAAAAACGGAACATTTTTTATGTCTTGCGGGTTTGTTTTCCAGTCAACATTTGTACCCTTCGTATTATTGTTACTCGTTGCAATATCTGGTTGTTGGTCGGTGTCGTCAGTATTTTGTTGTATGTTATCCGCACTAACTTCCCCGTCATCACTAGAATCCCACCCCATGGACGCCACTGACCCCTCGTCGTCAAACTCATCAGTCAGAATTTTCTAAAATGGCTAATAATTGAGTAATATTTCTTGCTAATTCTCGGTTTTTTGGATTAAAAGGGCCCGGAACAGCACTTTCATCAGTCATTTTCAAACACGACGTACATTTAAAAAAAAAAAAGAGACCGGATTCATTATCGTAGAAAATGATACCTTTACGCCTACATCGCCAAACATGTTAGACTTCAGTGCCGAACTAATACATCTACGTTATGAACGCCAAAGTCGGCGGCTCTTCAAAGAGTCGGTGGCACATTCATTGTGTCCAACTGGCTCTTATGAGAGCCAGTGGCAGCGAACGTGTTGATGGGTCTCAGCACACAAGAACAACAAGCTAGATGTGATGCATCAGTTTATATATTACGAACAATGTGATACCAAACTTTTTTTCTTTTTTTTTATGTTCTGGTTCCCACGAAAAGGGATATCCTGTAATGTTCAGAGAACATCGTGGGAACCAAGGGAAAGAAGGGAGGAGTTGGTGTTCTTCTTAAATTTCTGGAGGTTGTATGCCTCGGGGAACACCTCCCTAGGCAATGAGTTCCAAAGCCTCGCTGTTCGTTGGATGAACGAGTCATTGGAAAGTGATGTTCTGCAGGTCTCCAAAGTGACCACGAAGGGGTGTGATGACTGAACTTGACGGGTTAGTCTCGAAGAGACTGCCAAAGCAGGAACGATTGTTGATATTTCAGAAGAGCATCGCCCATGAAAATATCTATAAAATAGAGACAAATCGCCAACTTTTCTACGGTGTTCCAGACAAGTGAGCGAGTTTGTAAGCGAGGCATCACCGACGAGACGAATTGCCCTTTTTTGGACAGAATCCAATAGCCTCAGGATATGTTAAGGTGCCGCGCTCCAAATATGGGAACAGTATTCCAGGACAGGTCGGATCTGTGCCTTATAGATCATGAGCAGCTGAGTGAGGGTGAAATAGCTCTTGGCACGAAACAAAAAACCAAGTTTTTGGGATGCACTTTTGGCAATGGACCTCACGTGATTTTTCCAGAAAAGGTTATTGCTGATAGTAATACCAAGCATCGATATGGATGACTTCAGTGGTATGGTTACTCCTGACAAAGTTATGTTAGGCACAGTGAGATCGGCTTTTCTAGAGAAAAGACATGCTTGTGTTTTGTTTGCATCAAATTCTACCAAGTTATTAGATCCCCACTCGAGAATTGTTGCTAAGTCCATATTTATATTATTAACATTTCTTCCTCGTTCATTTCTGGTTTCACGGGCTGATATAGGGACCCTGGAAGAGAAAGCGGTATGGAGGGTACTATCATCGGCAAAGCTGTGTACTGGACATGAAGTTGCTTTCAACAGGTCGTTGATGTGAAGTAGAAATAGTGTTGGTGCGAGAATAGATCCTTGCGGAACACCAGCATTCATGAGTAGAGTGTCAGATGAAACTCCATCGACCACTACATGGAGAGACCTGTTTGAGAGAAAACTAGCAAGCAGAGAACACAGCTGAGGGGGCAAGCCATAAGACGGAAGCTTGGCGAGGAGTCCCTGGTGCCAAACTCGATCGAACGCCTTGGAGATATCTAATGCCACAGCTAAAGTTTCTCCATACTTTTCAATAGATAGCTGCCATATATGTGAGACGTAAGCGAGCAGGTCACCAGTTGATCTCTGATGGCGGAAGCCATATTGCCTATCGTTGACAATTCCTGAGTCTTCCAGATATTTCATGAGCTCGATGTTGATGGCTTTTTCCATGACCTTTGAAATAATAGATAGCAGTGCGATAGGTCTGTAGTTGCTATGAATTACTCTACACTCTCAAAACTTGTAACAGTCGAAAGATTAAACCTACAGTAATATTATAGAATCAATAAAATACCTCACGACATGAATCAATTCGCAATAACAAATAATGCATAATTTTATTTATCGTGAAAGTCAGGGGACTGGGATATTATACACTTGTGCGATCAAATTATTTCCACAGGTGAATCGTACGTTTAATGCAATATTTTTAATGCATGAGATGAAATCAATTAGGAGTTTCGTCAACATTATAAACTCAAACGCTTATCAAACATAGTAGGGGGAAATATATACAACAGGGCAATTGGCTATGAAGGCGTCTCAATGACACAATCAAATCAACAGATTATCAAAGCTTTATACACACTGTTTCACTTTCGGTTACCTCACTACTCAAACAATGCTTTTGCATGAATGCTTATGCTTTACGGAAAACTATTTTTTTTGGCGGTCGCAACTCGCAGAACGATTTCAATCTTTTGTTCTGGAGAATAAAAAACTTGTTATCGGAAGCCAAAAGGGTTTGCTCCCGGACTGGTAGTAGAGAGCGCTTGTGCCCGACATGAATTAAAGGGAGCGACCCTATTTAAATCTCGGCTTCTATATCCACCGGATTTGAAAGAAATATCGGACAAAAACCGTAATGAGGAAGAGCCTCTCTTTGTCTGATTGACATAAGAACTGAACCAAACAGCAGCTTATCTTTGTGTCCCCATATGAAAAAGCATATTACGTTTTTACTAATATGATTTTACCTTTTTCTACCCTCATAGTAAGAACAGCCAGAAAAGTATTTTAGTCTTTTGGTGCAGTGCAAAAAGGCATTAGAACATCCTTTTGCTCGGTTTTGTGATCATTCCAGTAGCTTCGTATATCCACACTTATTTTCTAAACGGGGCATTATTTTGCTGCCAATCCATAATTAATATTGAACCCCCAAATAGGCAGAGACGTACCAAAGTTACTTTAAAATTTTGGTTGGCCGTTCTTGGTAACGGAGCTCGAAAAAATGCTTTGTTACAGGGGGATGCCAAGAAATTCTATAATACCAACAACCTCAAACTTAATAGAGGCGGAACATCTCACGATATCCACCAATAACCAGATTGCTGAAGGAATTTCCGTCAAATTATTAGGTATAATATTGGTTGGTAGATTGAATTGGTCGAACCATATCAACCAAGTAAAAAATATTATTCTTGAATGTCTACACTAGACACTAGACCAGAAAAATGTACTCTTCTTGAATTACTATGAATGTATTATCTTTTAACGCCCCTCATATTATAGTACGGAAACCTATAAATTCTTCATTAGATGTAATGAGAAACGCGTATATGTATTTACCATTACGGCGTTTGGAGTTATACAGTGCTTCTCAAAAGTCCCCTCCCCCCCTCTTATTTTTGAACGATTATACATAAACAAGTGAAATTTGGAAACTGAATATTAAAGGTTGTAAACTTCCCTACTAGTGATGATAGCTGACGAAATCGTCAAAGATGACGTCACAAGGCTATTGTGACCAATAATTTAAATGGAACCCTACGGCAAGCGACACCTCTTTTGAAAGGTATCGAAAAAACCTATTCAATGATACTTATTTAGTTTGTGTTCATGGCAGTTTCAATGGCTCATTAGTAAACATTGAAATTTAAATTCCATTCAGTATGATATTAATTACAGATTTAAGAATCAGTATCTACTCAAAGAAATTGCTCGAAGTGACCCCCATTTACTTCCTGACAGTGAAATATCCTATTTTTAAACTCTTCTCGTACTTTTGCAAATGTGTCTGCGGAAACAGCCTCAGATTCTGCAACAATACGTTGTTTTAAAACGTCAATATTGTCAGGTTCAGTGGCGTAAACCTTCGATTCAATGTATCCCCACAAAAAAAAAAGGTGTGAGGTCCGGTGATCGAGCTGGCCATTCCGTTGAACCTCGTCGTTCAATCCATCTACCACGATACTCCTCATCCAAATACCGTCTTACTGCACCGTAATAGTGTGGAGGAGCACCATCCTGTTGGAATGTTATTTTCAAATTGCCGAGTTCATCTGGATTATCTTCCAAAATTTCAAGGATTAACGGATCTATTGCGTTTTGCAACAGCTCCAGATGAACCGCATCAGTTAAATAAGTATTTAAAAAAAGAGGCCCAATGATGTGGTTTCCCAGGATACCTTCTGGGAAAATTGGGTATGTGTTTCACGAAACAGGTGAGGATTTGCGTCACTCCAATACCTCACATTCTGTGTATTCATATTCCCATTCATATAGAAAGTACTTTCGTCACTAAAACAAATTGTTTTAACATAGTCTGGCTGTTGGTTAATTTTAGTTTCCATATTTTTACAAAATTCTAGTCTCGGTCTGGGTCGTCGTCTGAGAGTTGATGAACCTTTTTTAATTTGTATGGATGGAATTTTTTTTTTTCAACATCCTGTGTACTGTACTTCGACTGACTTCACAGGTAGATGCAACGTGAGTTGTTGAAGGAGTATGATTAACTATTACTCCTGCCAGTTTATCAATTTTTTTCTCATCAGAAATTTGTGATCTGCCAGATCGGTTCGCATCATTAATACTACCCATTGTTCCAAACTTACGAAGAAGCTCCCTTAAATGAGTCCTCGAAACAGGGCGATCGGGAAACCTCTCATTAAAAATGCGTTCTGCTGCATGAATATTTTGTCCAGTTTCACCAAGGATTAGGATCGCTGCTACTTTATCACCTAAAGCACGTACCATTTCGCTCCTTGAAGCACTTGAACGTTCGGCTCACAACAGTTTAACAAATTATCAAAATGTACAAAAGTATTGAAAGTACCAAAAGCTGCTAAAACAGTTAAACGTTCGATCAACAATACACAAATTATTAAATGTACAAAAACTTGGACAATTACAAAAACGTCGAATTAGGGAGACTAACAAAAACGTCAGCTTATTTGACAACTATCCAGAGGTGGAGCTTGAATTTGGAATTTTAGTATCAACTGATTTAATTCATCACAGCTTTGCGTTTTTCAAAAGCGAGTTGCCAAAACTGCCATGAACAGAAACAAAATTAGTATAATTGAATAGGTTTTTTCGATACCTTTTGAAAGAGGTCTCGCTTGCCGTAGGGTTCCATTCAAAATTATTGGTCACAATGGCCCTGTGACGTCATCTTTGACGATTTCGTCATCTATCATCACAAGTAGGGAAGTTTACAACCTTCAATATTCAGTTTCCAAATTTCACTTGTTTATGTATAATCGTTCCAATAATAAGAGGGGGGAGGGGACTTTTGAGAAGCACTGTATGTATTGCTTTGATAATATCCTATGCTAGGATGGTTTTGCGTCTTGTTTTATTATTGTGATATTAAATTATTTTACAACTAAATTACTCAAATGTTAGATTTCTCCAACTATCCTCATACAAAACTGCATTGTCTACAATTTACTATGATTCTGTAAAATTATTACATCTCGCAGGAGTTTGGATATCAAAGAATTCCAGGTGAAAGTACTCAGGATGGAATTTCCCGAAGTGATCATTGTTCAATAAAATAAACGGCGGGGTTGTTGATGCCTGAGAAATAGCAATTGCCTACTTTCCATACAACCAGTTGGTATGCTCCACCCTGTACAACGGAAATGTCATCGAAGATATATTAATCACCCATCCTGGAGCAATTCGACAGTGAATATCAGAGATGATGGCCCGATTCGATTGCGTATTTGATCATAGAGGAGAGCATGCATCATCATGCTGCAATGTGCACTGTCAGTTAATTGAAAGCCAGAATGCCCTGCCACCGTTAAATCCTTTTTGACCAATTAGGATACGTATGTGATTATTGATGGGCACCCACTCCGTCAATTCATCAGTGTCCACCCCAAAGTATGATTGAAAGATCTGATAATTCATTTACGATAACTTGGTAAGAGTTGCTGCAGGCGCATACACTTCGATCGATGAATATATAAAACCTTTTCAACAAAAAATTGAACCGACGAAATACGGAACTGAAAAGTAAAAAATAAAATAAACCTTCTTAGTCTCAATAACGAAGCTCCTAAACTAAATGTAAGTAACTAATTTTGAGTCGGCGCCAAACAAACAAGCAAATGAATTAGGTAAGGCGAAAAATGATGACATCGAGTTGCGCGGTGACATTCTGATGATTTTTTCGAAGTAATTTAATGATCTTCGTTGATTGTTCGTTTGGCGCCAACTCAAAATTAATTACCTACATTAAGTTAGGAGCTTAGTTATTGAGACTAAGAAGGTTTATTTTATTTTATACTTTTCAGTTCCGTATTTCGTCGGTTTAATTTTTTGGTAAAACGTTTTTATTTTTGAATTTCTTGTGGCTGAAATCTACTAATCACTACCTATTTGTTTTTTGAAAAAAAAATATACGCGTCGACTAGAGAACCTCCTCCTTTTTGGTTTCGTCGGTTAATAAATGAAGGGACACACATATTTTCACAATATATATATATATATATATATATATATATAATTAATGTACAAAATTATAGAGGTGACACCTATAATTTGCGGAGTGAAGCTTAGAACTACTGACGGGGAATTCAATGACACGAAATTTCATCCACATTGATGAGTCACCAACAAATGTCAGTATAGGCCAATCCACGACACCAAAATTTATATAAACCAATCCAAATAACAATAATGAAAATGTACTACAACTCACTCGAACACCACAGTAGCCGTTTCAAAGAAACAACCCATTAACGGAACAAAATGCTTCCAAGAAATATTGGCGAAGTACGTAGTTGTAGGTTGAAAAATATTTTGGCCTACATAAACAATTACGAACAAAGGAACATGTAGAACGATTCCTTCTCTTCAGGATATTGAAAAACTAATAAAAACAATTGAAAATGCCCCTGGCCAGGGGGGAAACGTCTTGAAAACAATTTTAATATTTCTCAAGAATCCAAATATATATATATATATATATATATATATATATATATATATATATATATATATATATATATATACGAAAGGAGGATTAGAGGAGAGAAAATGGAAATTTTTTCTCTCTCCTGAGGTTGCAGTCAGTTCAGAAGGCTAATGTAATGATTACTCTCTGTTATTTGTCAAGCTTTCGAAATTAATTTTATTTCATTTTCAAGACATCTAGAAACAAGAAAACAATTGCTAATCACAAAAGGAACTTGGAAAAGTATAAGAAACTTACCAACGTGAGACTGTTACAAATAAAAAATAGCGAAACACATAATATTAAAACATACTTAAAATGCAATTCACTAAGACATAAACACTTTTATTATACAGGTACATAATATTTCGAGGGACAATGAGACCTCTGTCTACTTCGACTATGAAAGGAAGAGATTGAAAACAAAGGTAAATTCGTACAAATATCTATTATCGATTTGTTTTTCTCACTACTGGAAAAAGATGCAAGGTGCTTTATTTTACGGATTATCAGGCAGGGCTCTGCTCTTGTTGTCCATTTTCAACACAGCTATAGATTTTGTAAATACTTTTCCAGTCAAGATACTAATTTTCTCTTACATACATATATATATATATATATATATATATATATATATGTATATATATATATATATTGTAATCTTTTGATATATTGAAAATTTCAATTGTTTTTTATATAGTTAGATAGCTAATAATCTTCAGTTATTCTTTAAGAGCCAAATTGATATGATATAAATAGATATTTCTGCCCCTGTATTGTATGCTGTAATGATAATTGCCAGCGAACGTCACTGTTCTCTCGTCACGCTACCAACAATTATTATTTTCCTCACCACGGCTAAGCAACAGTTGGTACGCCCTTATCTTAAGGTGGCCGGTTCAAGGCAATAGAGCCACTGCCACTGCTGGCTAACTTCAGTTTATTGAATGGTTTTTGGTATGTTATTGATCATTGTGAGAAAACAAACAACAAAATATCATAAAACAATTATCTCCTTTATTCAAGAAGACTTAAAATACCTGGCCTACGAGAAATAACTCATACTAGGGTGAATCAAACAAATATTCACGGATAATAATAATAAATCAGATCATGGATAGATAAACAGAACCTCACTTTTTCCGTGAGAGTGACGTTTTCTGTTATTGTTCAAAATAGGGTGACATAAAGTTCTTCGAATGTGAAATATGTTATTTGTGAAATAGTTCAGGACCGGAAGAGCACTATTAAAGTTTTATACCTGGTTGGAACTGTTGGTGTTCTAATTATACCATGAATCAGGATGTCTCCTCTCTCCAATCGCTGTCAGGACTGCAATACCATGAATCAGGAACTATTTAGATGCGGAAATCAGCATTTGGATCCGTGGATATGTTATCTTTAAGGTAATATTGGTTTTGTTTACCAAATGATGGGATTATTCCAATTTTCTTTTTGAAAAATTTTTGCGTGGCATCCGCTTGGAAATTTATTTTCGATCTCCCTTGAAGCTTTGTTTTCTATCGCCTAGATACATCTTTTTCTCCTTGTTTTTTTATTTGAATTTTTGAATTGGTGCACTAAATTGTCACTTTTCACTGTTTATATTTATATTGCATAATTTATATATACAATTATTTTTCCACTCTTATCATCATTTACAAATTTCAATAATAACTGCTTCTGATACCATCTCATTGCTACTCTCCCACAATTTCCAATTTTATACCTGACCATCTATTCCCTGATTGGCTATTTTTATTAAGGCATTTGCTGTTCTATCATTGGCTACTTTTAGTTAGCTACAATTTCATATACTGTATGTTTCAAATTTATAAATGTGTTGATTACTGTTTATTCCTGAAAATTTTGTAAATTTAGACTTTTTGTTGTCTTTTGAACAATTATGGGTTATAATAATTTTGACAGTGTATGAAATTGATTGTTTTATAGTATTTTGACATTTTTATCTATCCACATTCTACCTAGGCTCACAATATACATAGAGTTTCAAAAGTTATTCACAAACAAACTCTTGAAACCATTAACCATCTAGTAATTATTCTTTTTGTGGGTTTTTAGTCTTTTAAAATTTACAACTGGCATAACATAACATAACAATATATATATATATATATATATATATATATATATATATATATTTATATATATATTACACAAAATTAGGGATATTGAGTTGAGCAGCAATAAAAAAGTAAACTCTTTAAGGTTCATCCAAGCTTTCGGAAATGGTTATTTCCATCATCAGAGAAACTAAATAGATGAAAAAACCATTAGTAATACATATTCAAGTGCGAAACATTATGATCCTTACAGCTTTGTTGAGGTTGGTTCCAATGATGTTAAACATGTTCATCTAACATAGTGATACAAAAGAAAAAAACGTAGATCAAGGAATAAAACGAAGTTCAAAGTTAATATAACCACATTAGCATTGTTTAAAGGTATATAAATATAAATGTGTACAATATGTAGTGTGACAAGTAAAACTGACACATTTATATTCATAAAATTTTAAACAATGCTAATGTGGTTGTATTAACTTTGAACTTAGTTTTATTCCTTGATCTACGTTTTTTTTTTGTATCACTTAGATGAATATGTCTAACATCATTGAAACCAACCTCAACAAAGTTGTACGTAGCATAATGTTTCACACTTGAATATGTATCACTATTGGTTTTTTCATCTATTGTAGTCTCCCTTATGATGGAAATGAACATTTCTGGAAGCTTGGATAAACCTAAAGAGTTCACTTTTTTCATTGCTACTCAATCCAATATCCCTAGTTTTGTATCTAACTAGTCAGCAAGTACTACCCACATATATATATATATATATATATATATATATATATATATATATATATATATATAATGTCTCAATTAAGTACGTCGAAAAACTTCGGAAGGTGATTCTTTGAAAAATTTCAGGACGAAAAATGTATATGAACATATGTACCGAACGGCTTGGTTTTCAAGGTGCCTAGAGGATGATCAAATGTTTCCCTTTTCAACGATTGTACAATTAAGAAGTTAGGAAGGTAAAAAAGATCTCGAGTACTCATCAGTGGCCATCAAGACCAATTAACCTCTCATCCTAACACCATCGACGTGACGGTTTCAATCATGGTTCAGCAAGGTGATCTCCAACCTCTGAAGTATGGGTAAAAGCGATTCACAATTATGCGGATGGAAGCTATGCCTTCGAGAGCTCAGTTGGTAAAGCATATGACTAGAGATTTAGAGGTCGTGGGTTCAAATTCCGCTTGAGGTTGGTTTCTTTCTTTAATTTAATTCAAATATTTGTCTGATATGCCACAATCTTTCCTTTCATGTATTTTTCACAGACGCAATTTTCCACTTCATATTACCTATATATATATATATATATATGAAATGGAAAAAAAAATATATATGCCCAACTACAGATGTCAAATGATTTTCGCTAATGAAGTGTGATCTGACAATTCGAGTCGGAAGTACCTACTATCAACATCATTTTTCTTTGTATTATACACAAATGAGTAGCGTCGAATGTAATTACTTATGTACACTGTGACTTTTAAAAAAACGTTTTTTTTCCACTTCCACTGGAATGAGAAATCATAATTATTTATTCTGGAACGACAAATCGGTGCGGTTTACTTGGTTTGAAATGGAAGATATGTAGGTACATGAAAACCGTTACAACTGATCAGTTACATATCGTTTGAATGATTCGACTCATATTATTAAAACCGATAAAAAAATCAATCGATATTTTCATGGTGAAATATAATTCTTGATAATAAAAACGAATTTCCACAAATGAAAGTTTCTGTAGATCAAATATTCCCCGAATGGTGGGATATGAGAGTTCGGTAACCATATTTCACATTCATAATGAAATGAAGAAACGGATATAAAATACACTTTTTGTTGCGATCCGGCCTCAGTATTTCGCGAATTCCCAGAAATGCAAACTTCATTCTTTCAACGGAAGCTCTGCAGTCCAGCATTTTTATGATTGTACCCAGGCAATTTTTCCACGTTTTAATTAGTTTCGAACTAATTAAATGCATAGTCGGAAAGGAATTTGCATTATGCCCGCGAAAGAAGCACAATGAAATCATTTTTAAAGGAAGGAAACCATGATGAAATTTATTTGTATTGTTCAGTTAATCTAGCAAACGAAACCATGGTCTCCGGAAAATTAAGGGTCATTCAAAGGAAGTTATGGTGACTTCCACTCGCTATTTTTTTAATTATAAATAATTCTTATAATTCAAATAAACAATTAAGTAACCCCTAATTTTCCGGTTGCTGCATGAACTGTGCTGTTAGCTTGTCCTTAATGACCTGGAGAAAATTTAAATATCATTTTTCTTCGAGTCATCAGAAACAGGTCAACCATATAACTCATTTATCGAAAATAA
This sequence comes from Gonioctena quinquepunctata, assembly GCA_018342105.1. NCBI lineage: Eukaryota > Metazoa > Arthropoda > Insecta > Coleoptera > Chrysomelidae > Gonioctena > Gonioctena quinquepunctata. The sequence continues at coordinate 848,019 of JAFIRS010000237.1, read as the reverse complement.
TGGTCCATTCTCAGAGTGGAAGTTCTTTGGGGATGAATAACACAAAGTCGTTAGAATACGTTCAATTCTTCAGTGTAATTCAGGATCAAAAGGCAAGAATTAAAAAGATATTCCGAACATATATACGTTCATCTTCAGTTGAGAGTACAATCAATGAAATAGGAAACTGAAATATTATATTAGTTGGACAATGTTGGAGCAAACAAAATATTACTTACAGAAGGGTGGAAAAAATACATTACATTATTTTTTCTACATTGTTTCACGTACAGTTCACTATATAAGTAAATCCATTTTTACGCACAACTGTGCGTAAAGAATGAAAACGCATAACTGTGCGTTATGATGCCTAGTATAACAATCAAGTTAGCCTTGAACCACTCAAATCGTGACATTTATTTGTCTTGCGTTTTGAATATTTGACAGTGACATTGTCATTATTTGAGATTTGAAGTTCGAATCGTTACTTTGGTCGACGCAGGGGGTGATTTAATGGCGCTGAAGCGACTAGGTGGGTGGAAGTCTTCTACCGTAGCAGAAGGATACGTAGACGAATCCACTGTAAACAAAACAGCAACTTCTGAGATAATACTGCAATCCCTCAACAATTATTTACCATCCACGTCGACTATAAATAATGATATTGAGATTTCGTCAAATATTTTAACAATGAATAATTTATCGAAAAAATCAAAAGCTTCCATTGTAATAAAAAACTGTGCAAATTTTACTATACTATTGATAATAATAATCAATAATTCCTAATTATTTAGTTACATACGAATTCATTTCCCCAAATTCATCATTTATGTACTATATAGTATACATTTATATTTTCTTAGATTAAGTTTGTTGTTGTTGAAAATTAAATCATAAACTACGTTACTTACCTTCGTTTTTTCATTACTTAAGGGTTAAACAAATGCACCACCCAGTAAATAAAAGTCGTAGAAAAAGTAAAGTACGTATTGCGTGTTGTAAAGCAATTACGCACTCATGTAATTACCGCACTCGCCGCTACGCGGCTCATGCAATTTTTCAATTCGTGCGTGATATGCTTTTTACAACAATTGATACGTAATATACTATAATGAACAACTTATGTTTTATCCATGTTTTATTTCAAAATAAAAGGAGTTCTGGGGTCACACAGCTGATTTTTCAATTCAGAAGTGAAACCTCGGTGATAAACAATTTTGACTATCAATCTTTCTAGACACGAATAATTTCGGGAATTTTTTTCGATAAATAATAACGCATACAAAATAAATGATAATCACTAGCTTTTTTTATTTAGTTTCACCTGTTCCCGGTATCTGCCTCTTCAATCAAATCAATGCATTATGGAATTTTTGTTGGAGAAAAAAACAAAACGGCGGCTCTAAGATGGCGGATGAGATTTTTGTTTATGGTCCGATTCGACTCAAAATTGGTATGTGGGGTTTTTGAGGTCGAAGATTATGAATTTCTTGTAAAAATTCATAGAATAAAATGGTGGCCCCAAGATGGCCGACGATCTCTGTGATTACGGTCCGATTCTATTAAAAATTGGTATGAAGGGTTTTCGGGGTCGGAGATTGAGACAATTTCATTCAAAGTTCACAAATTCAAGATGGCGGGTCCGAAATGGCAGAAGTCATGTTATTATGGTCCGATTCGATTCAAAATTGGTACGTGGGAGATTTCGGGATTGAAGATTATGATTTCTTTGCCAAAATTCATAAAATCAAAATAGCGGCTCCAAGATGGCGGACGATCTCTCTGCTTACGTTCCGATTCTATTAAAAATTGGTATGTGGAGGTTTTCGGGATCGGGGATAATGAATTTAGTCGGAGATTATTAATTTTGTGTCAGTATTCATCAATTGAAGATGGCAGCTCCAGGAGGAGTTAATCTTCAGATGGTGTTCTCAAAAACTAAATAACTCAGAACTTACAGGAAGGAGGCTTCATAATGACGATGCATTAACAGAAATTCATAGATCAAGGCGTACTTACAAAAAATAACAAAATAAAATAATTAATTAAAATCTTTCTTAAAGTCAAGCTTTTATTCAAATGCGCTTAAAAATTAAAAATAATTGCTTTGGATGTGGATGTGAGTTAAATATTCAAAAGCTTGTCGTTTTCATATTCGAACTGAAAACTTTACGCGACAAGCTCTTGAATCTATAACTCACGGAATAACCTATGTCATACATCCAAAGCAATTATTTTAAACTTTTCAGTTTATTTGAATGAAAGTTTGTCTTGAAAAGGTTTTTGATTGATTATTTTCGTTTGAAATTCTAGAATTATAATTTTTCATCTCCACTGAAATAATTGCTTTGGATGAGCAATTATTTTTACTTTTTCAGAGTTTGTCTTCGAAAAAATTGTTTTCATCAATAATTTTTTACGTATTATAATAACACAATCAAAGTTGGCTTTGGAAGGACAAGTTCCTTGTAGTTAATCACCTCATTGACGTTTGGGTACCATAAAAATCAGAGCTAATTGAGAATTCAAATTATATAATGAATGGCAAATACGTACATTTTCTGTTCCTTCTGTACAGAATCTGAGAATATTCAAGTTTATTATGAAAATGTAAAGTATTTAACATATTTGGTGAACAACTCTGGCCTAAATGCTGAACAAGAAGATCTGTTTAAGGACATGGGCAACATTACTCGCGAAATTATTTCAGATTTCACCCATAAATCCAATGTGGAAAAGAACAAAATGGTGCCGAAGTATTACTTGAATTTCCTGAAGCAACGGCTCCACACTTCACTTGCCATTGGTGAAAAAAGGGGTGGAAAAGGAATTTCTGAAACATTTGAAAGTTTTAACCGATGTTATCGATAAAAAACATGTACCTATATATTTAAGTTAAAAATCAATATCTATCAAAAATTGTTCACGCCTCTGCTTTTATTACAGCTATCAAGTCAGAGAGATTTCTACTCATTAACCGTACAGCTTGGTGCTTATAGGTAGGGTGATTTCCGAAAAAATTAGGTTGTTGACATAGCAACACGTCATCTGACTGGCTAAAATTAACCGGCATAAAATTTTCAACATAATCTGATTGAATCAATATGACCATGCAAGGCGTTGTTGATAAAAGAATAAAGGGTCACACAGCTTCGTCTTGAAATATTATAGCACAGTAGGGCCATCTGGAGTATATAGTCTAACTATGCCTGCTAGATGATATCTGATCACTATATATTATTCTGTTAATAATATCTTGAAATAATTGTGTAATTCGTTACTCAAAAATTTGGTAAATTTTTTTCTTTGACAAAGTACAAAATCGTCATGACAGATAATATAGACATAGACATACTTTATTTGACTACTTACATGTGAGTTTACATTTGTAGCAAGTCATGTAAATGAGCCAACGCCCACTGTGAAGGATATGTTTAAACAATATTATATTAATATTAATAGAATCTAAGTCCAGACGAAACACAAGATGGACAGAAAACCTTAAAACAATTAAAAATATATAAAAGCATTAACAATTTAAAAATATATAAACAGAAATCATGCGAATGCGAAAGGATTGTCTGAGTATTCTGCTGTTGAATAGAAACTTTAGTTGATGAGGAACTGTCTCACTTTAAGATTGAAACAATTTGAAGGGAGAGATTGAACTTTCCTAGGTAAGTGATTGTGAATACTTATATGGGGAGAGTTATCCATAGATTTTTTCAATCTGTATCTCAAGGGTCTAATTTGATCTGCACGTCGAGTGTTGTAGTCGTGAAAATTTGAATTCAGTTTATTTTTACGGATTTCTAAAATTTGTTGATATATATATATATATATAAAGAGGGTTATGTCATAATACCGTATTGTTGAAATAGTGGCCCACAGTGGTCTTTGTAACCCGCAAACGCAATAGACCTAACCAGCTTTTTTGAAGTTTGAAGACTTTTAGTGAATTAGTCGCATTTCCCCATAAAGTTCTACCGTATGCTATATGTGAGTGAAAAAATGCGTAGTAGGTATTCAGCAGAACATCTCTACTCACCACTCTCCTCAGTTGTCTCATAATCGCAGTGGACAATTTGGAGCAAAGTAATTCAATATTTTTTGACCAATTTAGGGTATCATCGAGAGTAACGCCCAGAAGTTTGACGTAATCTCCCATGTGAACACTTGTTGAGAAGTTCAGACGATTTGTCTTAGCCTAGTTCAGTTTCAAGCAATTTGCAGAGAACCAGTTTTCTGCTTTTCTCTCTACTGTTGCAATGGGAGCATTTGGGCATACATCCGAGGGAGTTGAGAGAACAATGTTGAATCATCAGCCAATAGTGTACAAGTGATTGATTGCATGTGGTGGAAAAAGTCATTTATATAAACAATAAACAAAAGTGGGCCCAGAACGGAGCCCTGAGGAACACCGTGAATTATAGGCTCAAAGTTAGAAATGCTTCAATTTGAGCTAACACACTGCTTTCTATTTTGCAAATATGATTCAAAATGCTTCAAAGGTACCCCTCTGATACCATAAGAAGAGTGACCTGAACCACTACTGAGTAAATATATACAAAAGCTACTATACACTATATCTGTTCCCTCCCCAAAGAGAAAAACAACGAGAAAAAATCACTAATCAATCACACCTCTACCTGTCAGAAGGTTTGTCATTTCTTTCAGGTCGACTGATAGTTTCTATTATGGGTTGTTTTGTAAATTAAAAATGTACTGTATTACTCCTTCATTTTCTAAAATGTGTGATTGAATGATGTATAATATTTTCTTTGATTCAGGTGTCTTCTCCATTGAACATTGTTCAATTCTGGAATCTGTACGACATATATTGAAACATCAACTTTTTTGAAATTGACACCTTTCACCCAATTTGAAAGTTTCAAACCTTTTTCCTTTATGATAAAATTTGTGTTTATTTTTAACCGACGAAACCAAAAAGGAGAAGGTCATCTAGTCGACGCGTATATTTTTTATTTATCATTTTTTTTATGTATGATCACGCATAACTTTTTACTGAAAGATGAAATACACCCCTAAGGGTAGCAAAATGAAGGATATTGATCACTCACCCTCTGAATTCTGGTCCGTTAACCGATTCTATCAGGCATAACTTCGTACTGGGTTCTTCGATTTGAAATATTCTTCCTTTAATAGATAGGGTATACCTTATATTTGGATTTCGAAGGAAATCATCTACCCTAACGGGTAGAAAAATAGGGGATAATTGATTTTCTACTTGTGAACATCATCACACATAAGTAGTTGACAATGACAGATCGCTACTGACATTATTTTTGTTCCACATCCGTCAAAATCATTATTTTCTATGAGAGGATGGAATGATATACAAAGTAATGAAATAAACTAACCAGAACAACAAAAATAATGTATATAACAATAAATAGTAAAAGTAGATAATCATATTATTCAACTGCTAATAGTTGAAGTGAGGTGGGTAAGTAAGTATTTTGGAAGTAATCAAAAAACAAGTAGGTAGTAATTAGTAGAATTCAGCCACAAATAATTGAAAAATAAAAACTTTTAACAAAAAATTAAACCGACGAAATACGGAACTGAAAAGTAAAAAATAAAATAAATCTTCTTAGTTTCAGTATCTAAGCTCCTAAACTAATGTAAATAACTAATTTTGAGTCGGCGCCAAACAAACAATCAACGAAGATCATTGAATTACAGAATGTCACCGCCCAACTCGATGCCATAATTTTACGCCTTACCTAATTCATTTGCTTGTTTGTTTGGCGCCGACTCAAAATTAGTTACTTACATAAGTTTGGGAGCTTAGTAAGTTACTGATACTAAGAAGGTTTATTTTATTTTTTACTTTTCAGTTCCGTATTTCGTCGGTTTAACTTTTTGTTAAAAAGTTTTTATGTTGTCTCCTTACACGATTTTCTATAGTTACATCAGTATTCTGACTCATAAGATTTTCAGGACTGCAATTCATGGTACCGGCTTATGTTACCCCTATCTTATACTTTTCATGAGTTATTAAACTTCAAATAACTTGGTTAGACTGGTTGTTACTATAAATACCTATCCCATGAAAGTAAAAAATAAATAAAGGTGAGCTATGAAAATTAAAACTTCATTAAGTTTGTTTAGTGACATTTCTTTGATGGAATAATCAAAATGGTTTACAGTATACAACAATAGATTATAAAGATTTATTTAGGAAATGTAAATAACATGATAACTCATGAAATATGTTCAATGTGTCCACCGTTATCGTCAATGCATAATTGATAACGTCTTTTTATATGTATATGTGCACTGGAAATTGCTTCACTATTGACATTCATATTCTCAATTTCAAGTCGAATTGTGTCTCCAATGAATTGAATATTATAATATTAACAATGTCTTTTAGTAATCCCCAGAAGGATGAATCCATGGGGATCAAGTCCAGACTGTTAGCTGGCCATTCAATACTTCCATTATTTCCTATGCATATTGGGAATACAACCGTTCAAAGAAGTGCCTTTTTTGCACATTCTTTCGTAAAATAATGAAACAGTATTTTGATATTGAAAAATTACACACTTTCGTCAGAACGAAAAAGTGCACTATTTTTAGTAGTAGAAAAATTACCTTTTTGGAACGGATATTGTATAGGGAAAAGGAAATCATAATATTGGAAATTCTGAGAAAAACTGCAAACATGACTTTCCTTCTAGTTCACACATCTTTTCCATTTGTGCCTTTAATCTTTGCAACCTTTGGAAATGAATCCCAAACATTGCTTCGGGAATAATGACATATTTCCTTATAGTATTAAAAATCGTGAAAAAGTAAAGCCATATCTGTCGCATATACGATATGGATGTGGTTTTATGGTATGATAGTAAAATTTGGGATTTACGAGCCAACGAAATGTGACTATCAAATATGAATGAGATACGGATGGTAAACACGTTATTTTATGGTACCGACGGGAGTTGAGGGATATAAATCTCGTATGAATGTGATGAGAATCTCAACTTATTACCCATTTTCAGAACTATTTAATCGATATACATGCCTCATTGACAGAACTGATGTCTTGATTTGGTGCGAACATTGTATTCGAGCAACATATACGCAGAGAGGCTTCAGGATCACTGAATTTCTGATATTATGGAAAGTTCCAGTCGACAATGGGGTAGTATAATAAAGTTTATTGAGGTAAATATATCAATCAAGAGTGAAAACACTCATCATACCCACAATGATCACATATATGTGCTCCATGGAACTGATAAGTCAAGTCAAAAACTTTTTAACAAAAAATTAAACCGACGAAAAAATCAACTGAAAAGCAAAAAATAAAATAAATCTTAATGATAATTGAGCTCCTAAACTAATGTTGAGTAACTAATTTTGAGTCGGCGCCTAACAAACTAGCAATTGATTACTTCTTCAAAGTAATAAAATGATCTTCGTTATTGGTTTGTTTGGCGCCGACTCAAAATTAGTTACTCACATTAGTTTAGGAGCTCAATATCATTAAGATTCATTTTATTTTTTGCTTTTCAGTTGTTTTTTTATTGGTTTAATTTTTTGTTGAAAAGTTTTTATTTTTTACTTTTTGTGGCTAGAATGAATTAACAACTGACTACTCAATTGACTCCAGGTATCCATTATGTTGTAGTGTCATCAGAACTAGCTATATGTGTGTCAACTTCCAACATAATCGGTTCACAGATGAAAGATTATTATTCCCCTATTTTCTACCCTTAGGGGTGGACTATTCCCTCTCAGGAATTACCACCTCTGAAGTTTGACAAAGTGTCCATTAAAAAAAGAATCATATAAATCGTCAAAAATGATGGTAGAATCGGTTTATGGGTAAAAATTCAAGGGATGAACGATAAATATCCCCTTTTTTTCTACCCTTAAGGGTGATATTTCTTTTCAAATTCAAATGGGAGCAACTCCGAGGTATACCCTATCCAATATAAAAAAAAATCATCGAAATCGAACTGATCTGTGAGAAGTTATACGTGATCAAACATAAAAAAACATACACGTCGACTAGAGAACCTACTCCTTTTTGATTTCGTTGGTTAAAAATACATCATTGTCTGAAGAAGAAGATAATTTTCACTGACAAATCATTTACAAATGAAAAAGAAATGGACACAAAATATTATATACCTATATGATAAATGAACTGGTACATGATGGAACACAAGTAATACAAATGGAATAAAGAAATTTGTTTCATAGACATTTAACATTTACTGTACTGGTCAGCAACGGAACTGTCCAAGAAATGAAAATATGAGACAAAATAAATGTTATAGTTATCACAAATGGAAATTGTTCCATACACATTTATAATGCTGGTCAATAACACATTGAAATAGAATCCTGAATTGCTAAACGTCATACAAAGTTCAATTTTCACAATACTAGAAATTCTCAGAGTATTTTTTTTATATTATATAAATATTATTTCAGTAAATAAATAATTAAACTCAGCAGAATATAAATAATTCTAGTGATAAATGAATGAAAATGATCAATAGCAGAATGTAAATCAGGTAAGTATAAATTTAAACTAGTATATTATTTGAACAAAAATCTATATTGCTACAATTTATACGTAATTAGAAAAATATTTCATCATAGAACAAAAAAGTTGTTGAGTCCGTAGCTGTATCTAAATTTAAAAAAAAAAATAAATATAATTTTTTTTATAAACAAATGCTTATAACAACTGATAAACAATGGCTATAGAATCGATTTTCAATTCATTTTAAAAATAAATAAATTTTTATAAAATTACTATAATGTCCTTTACCGTATCTCTTATAGTTCAAAAGTTATAACAATTTATAACTTGACAAATTATGGAACGGCTGTGATTTCATTATCATATAATATGTAACAATGCTGTAAAAAATACAAAAAAAAATTTTACCTTTTATACATAGTTGTCTCTTGTTATTTTTTTAAGTTTTCGAAAAAAAAATATAACGGTTAATATTATTTGTTTATAACAAATTGTTAAGTTAATAAACAATGATATTATTTATAAAAAAAAATATTTCTCTGTTAATTCATTAAAAAAGGTCAATGATGATTTTTAAGAATAAAATAATTTCTTAACTGATATTTAAACAATTGAAATATAAAAAAAACCATTATAAACAATAAAAAAAATTATTTAAGGAAATTTGTTTTTAAATCATAATTTTACCTATGCAATAAGATGGTGAAAATTTATTTTTCAAAAATCCGAAAATATTCTTTTTGTTTATAAACAATTTCTTAACAAATTTTTTTTTCCAATGTTAATTAATACCTATAGTAGATGCAAAAACAGCAATAATAAGATATTACTGGAAAAAAATTTTTTTTATACGTAATTAGAAAAATATTTCATCATAGAACAAGAAAGTTGTTGAGTCCGTAGCTGTATCTATATTATTTAACAAGTTATAAGCTATGAATTTTAATTTTTTAAAGATAAATAAATCTTTTATAAAAATTTTATCCTATTTATGTTCAAAAGTTATAACAATTTATAACTTGACAAATTATGGAACGGCTGTGATTTCATTATCATATAATATGTAACAATGCTGTAAAAAATACAAAAAAAAAATTTTCTATACTTTGTTATACAAAGTTGTTTCTTGTTATTTTTTGAAGTTTTCGAAAAAAAATATAACGGTTAATATTATTTGTTTATAACAAATTGTTAAGTTAATAAACATGATATTATTTATAAAAAAAAATTATATCTCTGTTAATTCATTGAAAAAGGTCGATGATGATTTTCAAGAATAAAATAATTTCTTAACTGATATTTAAACAATTGAAATATAAAAAAAAACGATTATAAACAATAAAAAAAATTTATTTAAGGAAATTTTTTTTTAAATCATAATTTTACCTATGCAATAAGATGGTGAAAATTTATTTTTCAAAAATCCGAAAATAGTCTGTTTATAAACAATTTCTTAACAAATTTTTTTTTCCAATGTTAATTAATACCTATAGTAGATGCAAAAACAGCAATAATAAGATATATAATTTTTTTATAACTTTTTAAATTTTTTTTTTTAATTTAAAAAAATTGTAATTAACAAAATAATAAACTTTAATAAATTTTTTATGGTGTAACTTTTTGAAAAATCGACATGAAAATTTTTTTGAACCGAGGTTTTTTTTGTTCAAATTTTTGAATTGTTATTTAATACTATAAAAAAATTATTTTAGGTGATATAACGGCCTATGCCGTAATGACCTCTCGGAGCACCATTTTCAGCGTTAAAAAAAATTATGAAGATAGAGTTCCGGGAGACTTTTTCATTGGAAATTTCTTCCTCTTTCAGGATCTCTCTTCACAATTCCTTGAATATCATTATTTTAGAAATAATTAACGAAATACCTTTTTTTTTAAATCTTATTTTGTTAATAACAATCGCAATTTTTTACGTGCTGATAAACCCTTAAAAAACATTCTTCTAGACGTCATTCCGAATCGAATGAGCTATCGCTCATATTTTTAGGAGCTTTATATCTATTTAACACGTTTTTGAACTTGTCGATTAGACTAGAGTAGAATTCATCTCATGGAAAGCTTTTTTCTGTGAAGATTTTTCGAATATTTTTTTCATCAAGTATTATTTCAATCTTATTGAACGGGTGGTTATATAATTTCTTCCCAGTGGTAATGTTATATTGAATTTTTCTCTAGTATTGTATTGTGTTGTCTTATGAATTTATTTTTCAAAGGACCCAGCTCAAACGTTATGGAAAAGTTATACATGTGAGAGAGGCCTGAATTTTTTATATTGTCCAAAAGTCTTCCTGATTGAAATTCGCCATTACGCTTAAGTCGAATAACCAATAGTTTCGGAAATATTCGCCAATGATACTGGAGAATAAATATTTCAATGATGTTGGGTAGAGTATCGTATTTTTGTTTTTTCACAAGAAAAAACTATTACCCATCTGTTGCTACATTGGTATGATGACTTTTTCTGAAAAAAGGCCATAAAAAACTTATGCACTACTTTTGCTCAGGCAGTCAATGATTTTTCTTATGTTTGCTGTGAGTACTAACATTTTAAAAACATTTTATTCTGTTTCTCGATTGGCCAGGTTTTCTGCAGTCCGCTCTCAGCCTATAGCGAGTTCGTCATCTTTCTCATTCCCTGCAAATCCCTGATTTCCTGGCACCCAAATCAGCTTGACGGTGTTTCGTTCTGCTAGATGCTTTGGATACCACAAACTGGGAAATTGAGACTGAGAGAAAAAAATCGCATGGGGACAAGTAAATGAATGTATTTTATTTTTTATATTGAAAACCGTCCACCTGACGAAAAAAGTTGAGAGACCATTTTTATGAGAAGTTAGAGGACAATTATAAAAAAAGTATTTATGAAAAAAACAGTGGCGTATCATTATTTTGATTAAAAATATTACAGGACATGTTGACGAAGACGTCACTTTTGAAAATAAAAAAAAAATCCATCCTGAAAAATTAACTTATTTTTATGCGAACTTTGTAGAAAAATTAATCAACGCAAAGATATTTTAGAGATATTGGAGGCACACCAGTTTTTTTTCGTTAAATTCCAACACCCTGTATCTCAGAAATGAAGCAGTTGCTGACCAATGTTCATATAAAGATATTTTTTTAATCATTGAAGGATTATCGCCCTTCAGGATCAGTAATTAATTATGAAACACTCTGTACTACTTGTTGTTTAACACGGGGGTTCAACTTCTTTGGTCAAATCGGCTCTGAAACCCAAACGTAGGGTTTCACGTTACATTTGCACTTTATTCGCTGAAAGTCAACAAGTGGGTTTCAGAAAGCGTTACAGCATATGGAGCGACAGTACTGGGGCCCAGGGTACATCTAAATATTTAATGAGTCTACGTATTTTTGTTTCTTTTTGCGGATTTAAGAGTAAAAAAATACGCTTATTAAAAAGTCAATACATTTAAATCTTTGGTGAATGAACATACATACAAGTATAATAACATATGCCATTTAAATAGTTTAATTGAAATAAAATAATTTATTTACAATTTGGAAGCTCTGGGTCCTTCAAAAAACATGGTAAACAAAAAAAAAACGTTTACACTGTTGAAATTCATATCTTGATTTTGACGTCCCCAGTTGGGCTTCTTTTCTTCCTTTCTTTCGGCCGATGGCTACTGGCTGTTGTTTTATCAAGTTTCAACAGTAATATCCTCGACTGCGCGTTAGCTTTCATTTTCAAATATCTTTTTTATTATTATTTCTAATTTTATGATAAGGGTCATATATAAATTACAATAATATAACCAAATAATAGATTTTCATTTCATTTCGTGTTTGAGCCCCGGGGACCGAAAATTCAAATATATGGTAGGCGTTTAACGTGTCAATTCACGCAGGCAATACTAATTCGTTTGCAATGAATTCAAATCGCTGATCTCATTAAAACCGCCAAGACCAAAAATAAAAATTGATAGATTTTCGTAACAGAAAAAGTAGTTGGTGAGTTTTCCATGAATTTCAATTTTCTGACACACACTTAAAAAAAATTAAAAGCAGTCAGAGTTGGTGCTGGAATGAAAAAGTATTACGTTTTCTAACCCAGATGGATAGCAAATTCGAGCTGCTGATGAATGCCTTGAATATTTTCCTTTTTGCCTGGCATCTAGTTCACTTCACTACATTTGCCAACAACATTTCAACATCACCATGAATACTGAATGTACTTTTCTCCCGCAAGGCGAATGTTTGCCTGAATTTGTTCTTTTTATCCGAAACCACAGACGGTGCATATGAAAATTTAAAAACCCTCCTGTTTTCCCGAGCTTTTCTTTCTTGTATAAACTGTAATCGGGAAAATCTTTGATGTTTCCAATAAGGGGATTTCTCTTGAAGGATTTCTTCTATACGTTCAAGTTGAAAGGGCAATGATATTATTAAGAAATGGAACGTGGATTATTTTGAAGTAGAAATATTTCCATTGAAATATTGTGAATCAAGAGGTCGATCGGAAACTTGATGACGAATAAAATATCATAAAATGGAAACCCCAAGAAAGGGATATTGAAAGAAACTTTAATTAAGATATTTTGCTTGATTTAATTCATCTACATCCCATTATGTTTCATGGTGTAAATGAAAAAAATATTAACTGGTGTAAATGAAAAAAATAATTACCCATCCAATTGGTTAGTATGTAGCTGAAGAATACTTAAAATTAGGTTACAGAAATTAAAGATGAAATATCAGAGTACAGTAAGATATCAACCGAATATTAGGATTTTTCGAGAATTAAGTTAGAGAAAAATCAAGAAGTGTTATATAACAAGTGATTTAATTTTCTTCTGAAAGGGATAATTTTGGTCGAAAAAATGTCTAGATTGTTGTCCACAATGAAGGTATAGGATCAAACGGATCTGTAAAGTGGAGAGTTGAGGAAAAAATTTGTACTACTCCTACCAATAACTGTTCTGTTCCTCAATGTTTATGGTGAACACTTCATGGCAAACATTTTAAACATTATGATGAATCAATAAATTTGTATACCGGACAAATATCGAAAAATTTTCGTCAGAGTTCAAGGTGTTCTAGTTTATAGAATCTTAGGTTGGATTCATATGGAGAGTAGTGACGTTGCCTGTGATATCTGTAATTCAGAGTATTGATGAATTTTCTTTGGATTTTTTCGATTCTCATGGTGTGGTTTCTGTAACAATGGTTCCATATTACGGAAGCGTAATCCAGATTTGGTTTTACAACTGCATTATGAAAAGTTATAAACCGTTAATATTCTTGAAATTCTTAGTAACCCTCTAGACAAAACCCAGATTACGAAGACTCTTTCGAACAACTTTGTCAATATGAATATCAAATGCCAGTTTGGTGTCCAAAGTGACTCCAAGGTCATTCACTGAACTAACTTGAGGTCGAAGGTTGGGGTTGAATCGAATTTTTTTGTAATTTTATTATATTTCTCAAGATTCAGATGTAATATATTGACCGAACTGTACGTGGAGAAATTGTCAAGGGTAACTTCCACCGCAGTTTAATCCTCCTGACATGTAATTGCTTTGTAGATTTCCAAGTCATCTGCGTAAAGAGCTATTTCAACATAATCAAAACACGTGAAGATACCATCCAGGAATATGTTGAACAGAAGTGGTCCAAGGTGAGAACCCTGAGGAACTCCAGACGAGACCAACCGTAACAGAGATTCACGGTTGGTGATTGCCACAAATTGCCTACGGTCTGTCAGGTAGTAGCACAGCAAGGATGGGAGGTTGCCATGTATACCGAAATATCTAAGTTCCTTATATATATACATATATATATATGTATATATATATATATATATATATATATATATATATATTTCTTCAATATCACGGACTAAAGGTCTGATTCAGTCAATTCATATTATTTCTTTCAACGACGTTTTGACATGGTATTTGTCATCATCAGGTTAAACCACCAAAATTAAAAATATGGAGTTTGAGACATATTTAACTTAACGCAATATTAGAATGTATGCACTAAAATAATTCTTTGGAAACATATTGTTCGAAATATAACACGTTATTTAACACAATATAAAAATAAAATAACGTTATATTTCGAACCATATGTTTTTAAAGAATTATTTTAGTGTATACATCATAATATTGTGTTAAGTTAAATATGTCTCAAACTCCATATTTTTTATTTTGGTGTTTTAACCTCATGATGACAAATACCATTCGAAATGTCGTTAAAAGAAATTATATGATGTGACTGAATCAGACCTTTATTCCGAGAAATCGAAAAATATATATATATAGTCAAGAAACTAAAGAAAATATATATACATATTTATATATATATATATATATATATATATATATATATATATATATATATATTTATATATATATATATATATATATATATATATATTTATATATATATATATATTTATATATATATATATATATATATATATTAATAGAATATCGCGTGAGACAGTATTAAAAGCCTTCGCTAAATCGAGAAATACCTCAAGACATTTTTTTTTATTTATCAAGATTATGGTTAACGTCCTCAAGTAGTTGAAGAACCGCATTCTCTCCGCATTCATTTTTTGGTCACTCGAGATAATATTGTGTTTCTCGAAGAAAGTTGTTGGCCTATCCTTGAGGCATTGCTCAAAGATTTTAGCAAAATTACTTATCACCGATATAGTTTTGTAATTATTCAATTGTTGGAGGTTTCATGATTTATGAACTGAAGTAACGATACTTTGTTTCCATTTTATATATAATATTCCTTTTTTGAAACTTAAATTGATGATATGAACTAGTGGATGACTCATGTGAAGATGACAATTTTTGATAACCTTCGATGATATTCTATCTGTACCAGGAGAGCAGTTATTTTTCAGCTTCGAGATTCTCATGACAACTTTCTATTTTTGTGACTTCATCTAGATAAATGGAAGATGATACCGTTTTGTTTTACTGCAATTTGTGTAAATAGTCTGGTTTGTTAATATTTTTTGCCATTGTCTCTCCAATACTGACAAAGAAATCAGTGAAAATTTCTTCTTCATCCACGTTTTCAATTATTTCCACTCCTTCTGAATTGAATATTGTTAAATTTATAATGAGTTTTTCTGAAGAATGTGAATTTGATGCTTCTTCAATGACTTTCCAGGATTCTTTACAATTCTGACAGTTTGGGTTTGTAGTAGTCATTCTTTGTGTTTTTGATTATTTGTCCAGCATATTTCTATAATTTTTATACTTCACTTCCAGTTCATGAGAGTGAAGTGTATAATTTGTTTCTTGAATTTCCCAATGTTTGATTGATTTCACTAGACCAACAATAATCCAGGGTTAGATTTTGTGGATGTAGTGATTTTTCGGTTTGATTATTATGGTGCAATTTTTTAATAAATTTGTCATACGCAATCTGTACCTCACTAATTTGATTATGAGGAAATTTTTTTGAGAGTTGGGGAACAAGTTATCGAATTTTCAAAAAGATAATGAGTAATGCATTGTAAAGAATCAACTATTCACTCCACTCCACATGAAGTTTGGGCAGATAATCTTCTGTTTTAAGTTTTATCACTGTATTGTTTATTTTCACTCGAATGTTTACCATTTTATGACCATACACTATTCAGATTCGTTTTTTCGATGGCTTTGGACATCAGTTGTAACCTCAATTTGGTGAGATCTTTCTCAATGATGATACCGGAGTGGCTATCGAATTTTTGATTTATTTTGTGGGATGTACATTTCAGGAGAATTCCCCGGGATCAATTGGCATTTTTGTCTTTGGCATCTATCCTTTAGCAGAAAATCGATGTCATCCTGTTTTAGATTCAGGGACGTTTTAGAACTGATGAGGTTGATAACTTCCAGTTTCGTATTCTCCATTGGTTTCTCGCCGAAATTGAAGGTTCTAAGGTTGTGATTTCTCGTTCCCTGCTCCATATCATCATATTTGCAAATCAATTTTCTTATTTCGATAAGATCATTATTAACTTTTCCATTTATCGAGTTTTGTTCCATTTTAATGTTGGGCACTTTGTTTAAGATTGCTTATTTCTCGTTAACATTTTTTGTTACTACCTCGCTCACTCTTTCTGTTTATGAATTCGTCGTTTTTCAATATGGTTAACGGCCGATTTTATTTCTTCTTTCATTTTGCTGGTTATAACCATTTATAATGCTTTTTTGGAACTGTTGCTTGGCAAGATCTTCAACATTAACTTATCACTATTAATTGGAATTTTTGGGGAATATATTTCACTACTATTGAGAGATTACTGCGGAGCTCACTCTGGTATCTACTCGGCAGTCGATACATGGATGAATCTGCTCTAAATCCCATATTTTGTAGAATTTTCATATAATTTCGGGCATGGAATTTCAAAGTTACATTTTTTGAATTTCATTTAGAAATGAATTAACTAGTCGGATCGATTTACCCATACTTTACCGGTTTACTTACACTTATATACTTCTATTTAGTAAAATTTTTCTCCAGAATGTTCACCAAATTTTAAGTATTTTCCGTACTCGAGTGATTGCGCATGCATATAAAGTTGTAAATCATATTTGTAACTTGCTTGAAACGAAGAATTCATCGTGCTATTTGAGGAAATTAGTGTCTACGCTAAGTCAAATTTCAGATAGCAGATAATAGGTAATATCTCAGTGAACCATTTTCTACCTATAGTATTTCTTATCCCAATTGGACCGACATAAAAAGTTTCGTGAAGGATTTCTCTTTCCAATTGCCGCTTGACATAAGCGTCGGTATATTATTTTCCAGTGGTATTTTTTCACTTACTTATTCTTACAATCATAGCAATTGATCACCCCATGTAAAAGTAGACACATGTTATCTCAACTGAATTTCATTATTTGTTTCGAAAGGTCTCCAGAGAGCCATATTGATAAAATTATTTCCAAAGGATATTTCCTAACCTCACCAACACACGGCACTGATTAAGTAATATTATGAACTGAGTAAATCATGCGGCTTCAGATAACAGATGTCCAATCCAGCTAGCCGAGCTTTTATTCCTCAAATATATCTGATAGCGCATTCACCAATAATCTGGGCAACCAGCGCCACACCACTTAACTTTTTCATGATTCTACCAGGAACGCTTTGAGAGTAAAAACACTGGTAGTATTCAAATTTCCCTTTTGGCCGGGCAGTGTATATGAACACTCCTCGTAGTGCTCTTATTTTTATTACCCTTCCAATTGGTATCAGAATAACTATACCTTACTCGCAAACTCGCTGTCCTATGATCTTATAATATTATTATTTCATCGTTTTATCTCTGATAAATGAATGCAACATGAGATAATTTGGTTTTCTGGCTAATATTTCACAGTTTATTTTGTTTCTATATTCCTCAAGCATTACTCATCGATTCGAAATTTATCATTGTCATCTCTTAAAATGATGTGTAGTAATTCTGTATACATAGCAGTGGCTTCTCTACATTTCAAAAAGTGGCTGACAATGTTCATCGAATGGAAATCAGCTATTGAACTGAAGGCTCTTTAGCATGGGTAGATCTGCTTCACAAAAGTATTCCATAATAAGATGAGAAAGGAATAGAGCATAGTAAGAAGTGAGGATTGTTTGGAGGCCTAGTAACTTCTGCAAATGACTTAGCGGAGAGAGCTCATCATGTTTTAGATAGTTATAGTGAGTTTATACAGCAAGTAAAATGAAATAAGAAATAAAATAAAGTAATTTAAAAAGTTGAAACTACACAACATCCATAACAAGTTTATACAGAAATAAAATAAAATAAGAAGTAAAATAAAAGATGGTTAACTTTTATCTTTTATTTTATTTTACTTGACAAGTAGTTAGGCATATTGAATGATTTAGACAAATTGATGAGATAGGATGATACATGACGAGAAATAAATAGCAGTCGTCATCATATTTTTGTTTTCATAGCCGGAAAACGGTGTGTTCACTGGCATTTTTTTAAATTTCTTTTTGTCTTTGAATGACTAGATTTTATAATGTTGGTAGTGTTGTCAACAATGGCTCATATTTCACTCAATAAACAATAACGGGGACCAAATTTCCGAGTATTCATCATTGAAGTTTGAGGTAACAATATAAAATCCCAAATTTCGATTGACAGCTTTCTTACTTCTTACATTAATTTCCTCAGCTCTATTAACACTCTGAAAATTATTACTTTTTATTTTACTTTATTTTATTTATTATTTAATTTTACTTTCTGTATAAACTCACTTTAAGTCAATGTATTGATTTTATCTGAATGTGTCAAGATCAGGAATATATTGACTGAATGATAGATTCTTCTCAATGAACTGTTTCTTACAAAATCGATGCCTCAAGAAATGTGCGTTTGCAGAATTAAGTAATAATTACCATTATACAGGGTCGCTGATATGCCTGGAAACGGTCGATTATCTCCTAAAGTAAGATAGCTAGCGAAAAATGATAGGACACAAAAGTTTTACGATTTTTTATAATCTATTACAATGAAGAGATATCAAGTATACAGGATCAGTCAAAAAGTCATGATAAAACAAAGTTGCTTTTTCCTTAATGGAACACCCTGTATATTATTCCATATTTCAATTTTTCTCAAAATTCTAAATTTCAAAAATAACCCTTATAATTCTACAAAAATAGTTTAGTCCATTAAGTTTATAGTCAATCAAGTTTCCTTTGGAAGTTTATAGCTCCATAACAACGCCGCATCGTTCTTTTGTCCAACAGTGATGGTCTTGACAACACATGTCAAAAAAATACATTAAGTGTGAATAATTTTCGCGCAAAAATGGCACGTTTAAGTAAAACCGAGCGTATTGAAATTTTAATGATTATAGGATATGGTGATAGAAGACGAAATTGTGACCAAGTAGTCTATATTTTTAATGAAATGCATCCCGATAGGCAACCTCTTTCTAAATCAAACGTTTCAAAAACGTTGCAGCGTTTTCATGAAACTGGAGGTGTCAAAGATCGACCAAAAAGTGGAAGACCACTAAGCGTTACAAATGAAGAAAATTCTTTGAATGTCATGTTAGATGTGGTGGAAAATCCAATAAATTAGACATGACAGAGGGCTTTGAATCATAACATGAGTCAATAATCCATTCAAAAAATTTGCAAATTTCAAAAATTCCATACAAATAAAATTCATCTGAAGAATTGAGTTATATGATTTTGGTCGTAGAATCGAGTTCCGTGAAGTTATTATGGATAAATTGAACGAAAATGTCAACTTTGTCAACCACATATTGTTTCCTGACGAATCTAAATTTTGTTTAAACGGGCACGTAAACCAACACAACTGTAGGTATTGGTCAGACTAAAATCCACATTGGATGGAGGAAGTTCACACTCGCCGATCACAAAAAGTAAATATTCGGTGTGACATTATTGGTGGACACGTCATAGTACCCTATTTTATAAACGGAAATCTATTACTTTTGCGAGAGCATATTATTCCAGAGCTTGGACGATTATTCCCAAACAATAACAATCCCAATTTGCCGACAGAACAAATATGGTTTCAACAAGATGGGGCTCCTTCAAATTTTGAACGTCTGGTATGGGCAAATCTAAATGAAACTTTTCCTGATAAATGGATTGGATATAGGGGGGTCATTGAATGGGCAGCTAGGTCTCCCGATATGACTCCACTCGACTCTTTTCTGTGGGGTTTCATGAACAAGGTAGTCTACAAAAATAGGCCGCAAAATATCGAAGAGTTGCAAGAAAGGATAAGGCATGAAATTTTCACCATTCCTCCCAATATGATTTTAGATTCATTACAAAATTTTGTTCAGCGAATTAATTACTGTCAGGACGTGAATGGTAATCACTTTGAGCACCCTATTGAATAGAATTCCAAAGAAAATATTTGTTGTTTATTAAAACTTGTTTTCTCTCTTTTTTTTTCTGGCTTAACTATTCTTTTTATAAAATTCAAAATATCCAGGATATTCATTAAAAAATATATTCTTTCGTTTGATGCATTTTTATCAACGATAAACATTTATGCTCTTTTATTTTCTCTAAAAAAATTATAATTAAAATTCAATCATATCCATAATACTCCACCTTTTGTAATTTTCATAATAAATATCCATCATTTTGGACTTTTCCTTCAATAAATTTGAGAGTAGTAGAAAGTTATTTTCAAAATTCGATATCTCGAAAACGGTTATCAATTTTAATTAGAATTTTGAGGAGAATTGAAATATGGAATAAAGAAAAAGCAACTTCGTTTCGTCATGTCTTTCTGGCTGATACTGTATACTTTAATTTTCTTTATTGTAATAGATTTAAAAAAACCCTAATACTTTTGTGTCCCAAGATTTTTCGCTAGCTATCTACTAGAAGATAATCGACCGTTTCCATACATATCAGCGACTCTGTATACATGACTATGTGCTCTCGAGAATCTCAAAGCACTATCAGCACTTCTTAAATTTTTTACCCAGGTATTGTTCACTATACAACTGGAAGTCCATGACAAAACCAAGGCATTCGCTATCGTTCGCAAATAATATTTCAAAAGCAACATGATCCCTCTCAACAAATAACCTCTGAAAAAATCCATACAGTGGATTTTGGAAAAGATCACACCAAGAGAAATAAATATGTTAAATCAACAACTGATTCTTTTTGGTTCTGTAGACTGAAAATAATATATCATAAGCAAACATCATTGAAGAGCAATATTTCATGGCAAGTCAGTAGCCAAGTAATGAAAGCTTATGGACATCCCAATTGAAGTATTTATTCATCAATATTGGTATTGGTGAAAATTACCCTTGACTACCTTTGAAATATGACAGAAAACCCACCTTATTGCCAACCGCAAGAATTATTATCAGGTGAATCGATAACGTGGTTTATATAAATACACTTTTCACATGAATGCATATTTATCTACCAAATCAATAGATGATAAATATTATGTTCCTCTTATATACTGAAGAAACAACTATCATCGACAACAGCCAATATTTTCTCTGTCATGATTCAAACTACAAAGAACAACTCGCCTGGAAATCGTTTTAAAATTTCATATGAACCAACTGTGGTTTCCAGCAAAAACCAACAAATCTCGGCCAACAGTTCTCTCTCGAGAACAAAATAGTTTTATTATTCATTTTGAAGTTGAAAATAATAGACGTGTCGCCCCCATAGCGCAATTCATGTATAAATTAAATTCCAGGTGAATGCAGAATGCATCTAGCATTCAGCCTGTTTGATAAGATTTTTGTTGTTGTATTTTCTCATTTATACGAAGTGTTTACATAGTTGGAATGGAACTTTTAAATTCAGTTCATATTCGGTATGTATGTGAATCATTTTTGGATGTAAATGACATCACACACTACAGGTGAGGGTAAAATAATCGTCCATATTTTTACAGAAAACATGCACGATGCTTCACAAAATGGTATAGTGTAGACGATTTTTTTTAAATAATACTTACATTTGAATTTGGTATACCATTCAATAACAACGATAACTCGTTCGACATTATGTCATGTCTTCTGGAAGTACTTTTATTCGATACATTAATTTTTATCCGTTTCTTCTGTGATTCCATCTTGTGTTTTTTCCTGGCTCATGTTCCTTATATTTCATTTGGCGTCGTTCATATTTGATCGATCCATCTCGGATCTAGGCTGTTCCTCCATTATCACATTTTCTTTAGTTCCATTATATTTTCCATCTCTTCTTGTTTTGACCCCAATTCTTCTTAGAAATCTCATATCTGTTATTTTTATTCGGATTTTATTATTCTGGTAGGTTTAATGTTTCATAACTAATCGTGATTTATGGTCTTTCTCCTTTTGTAATTACTCTTTTCTTTATGATTTTTAGTATTCCTTTCATCTCTGTCGCTTTGTCTGTCCCTAGCACGTACACTGAATCATAATTCATCAGGTGGTCAAAAGTATGAACATGTTCTGCCAGAGAGAGAGAGAGAGATCTTTCTGGGTGCAATCTGCAGTCGCTTTTACAAAAATTTATTCTGCTTTGTAGTAAATCAGTATAACTGTGCTATACGCTTTTTTGAACTCATCAGGAGAGTGGAATAATCTGGTTGGTTTAGGAGTGATCTCTAATGACGGGAAAAAAGATTGAGTAGGGATAGTGTTAGTTTCATTGTCATTAGAGACAATGTTTGAATAACTTCTAAGTACTTGTACTTCTAAGTGTATTGAATAAAATGTTATCAAGCAACGTTTTCTTATATGGATTTTGTGAAAACAGGTTTTAGAAAATATTTGAATTTTGTTTATGGAATTTCCCGTCTGAGATTCTCAGTACTCTCATTTGTTTCACTAAGTTCACTTCCATAGACTGTTTGTGATATGAGTGATAATTCAGGTACCTGGTGCGTTCAGAGTAACGCAAAACAAATAACGAAAGAAAGAGAGATTTGTTTCGATTCCAAAAAAGCCACCAGCCGCCCACAGCTGTTTCATGGTTCCCCAATCATCTTCTTTCGTTATTTGTTTTGGTGTCATGGATTGACCTATACTGACATCTGTTGGTGAGCTATCAATGTTGCACGAAATTTCGTGTCATTGAATTCCACTTCATTAGGTCTATGCTTCACTTCACAAATTATAGATGTCACTTCTATAGTTTTGGGCATTTCATATAATAATAATAATAATAAACAATTTATTAACTTTTTTCTGCACAAAGTATATACAAGTTCCTTAAAAAAATATATGGTGAATGAATCGAAACAAGAACTTACGAAGCAGAGAACTGCTTGTGTGTAAGGAATAGTAGGTGATTTTAAATGATGTTGGCAATCATGTTAATTATATACAAGTTAAAATTGTTTATGTGGGGAATGATTACAAGTAATTAAGACATATATAGTTAGGGACATAGTACAGTAGACTAAATAATTAGAAACAAACTAAGCATGATAAAATTCACATGGTAGCTACATGCATATGGTATAAGATATATAAAAGAACTCACATATTGTGAGGTCAGGATGAACATATATGACGCATGTCGGAAAACAATAATAATAAAATATAATATTCATATCAATTATATATAAGGTAAAATAAGGTAGAATAAGGTAAAATTATTGTATAGAGAAACGATTACAGTTAATTAAGACATATTTAGTAAGGGACACAGTATAGTAGATTAGATATTTAGAAATAACTTAAGATGATAAAATTCATATGGTGGCGGCATGCACATGGTATTAAAACACAAGAAGAAAATTTGCGGGTCTCAAATCAAGATGAACATACATGACGCAAAATTTTTGGTATTCGAAAATACTGACTCATTTGTTGAAGAGACAGGAGTAGCGCGACGGTTAATCCTTTAATTATGAATCGTGGTAGGAACAGGCAAGGTAGTATTCAAGAGTTCGATTGGAGTAAGATATTATTATGTGAAAGTATCTATTTGGAAGTGTAGCACATAGCAGCTTGAAAAATTTTATGGTTATTGCTCTATCTTTGCAGTTATTTCTACACGGGATATAAGTTTTATACATTGTTTGAGATTTTTTTTCAACATTTTTGGGTTTGCCTCACATTTCAGGTTCATCGGTAATGAGCTAAAGAGTTTTGGGCTTAATTATCGATAATTTTTTTGACCCACTGACATTTGCATGACTGGTATCACTATATCTTTTTTGTGACGGTGTTATATTTATGGTCTGAGATGTTCATTCATGTCTGTGTATGTATTGGACTGTGGTTATACTGATAAGGAACAGCTGTCTTGGGTCGAATATCTCGGATTCTGCGTATAGGAGGTCACTTGGGTAGGTATAGTCTCTATGCAGAATGCTTCTGAGAAAACGTTTTTGCATTATCTCAAGGGAATGTAGATGAGTTTTGGAGACTCCACCCCAGCCAATAATGCCATAATTTAGATGTGATTGAACCAAGCTTTTGTATATCATAATTTTTTGTTCGAAATTGAGGATGTTGGTTATACTTTTGGATTTATACAGAATACATCTTAATTTTTTTACCAAGTAATCAACAACAAAAAACTCAAGAACAAGTGGACATCTGGGCCTGACAATATCCCGCCCAAAGTAATAAAAAAATGTATTCATACAATATGTGACCCCCTCATTGTAATTTTCAATCTTATTGTCAAAACTGGAACATTCCCTGAAATTTGGAAATTTTCGCGCATATGTCCCATTTTCAAAACAGGAAAACCAACAGAGGTCACAAACTATAGACCTATTGCACTGATTTCTGCCCTCTCAAAATTATTCGAGATAATTGTGGCCGACCTGATGTATGCTCACACTCGCCATCTCATTTCCCAACACCAACACGGTTTCATGAAAGGTCGTAGCACTTCGACAAATCTGTGTATATTTACAGAATTTGTATCCGAAGCACTCGATTCAAGATCTCAGGTAGATGTAATCTACACAGATTTTAGTAAGGCGTTCGATCGCGTATCGCACAACAGGCTCCTAGACAAACTAATATCTTTTGGTTTTACTAAGAATCTCATTAATATCTTAAAAACGTATTTGAAAAATCGCAAACTCTACGTTGACTATGAAGGAGTGAAATCCTATGAGTTTACGGCAACATCCGGTGTACCACAGGGCTCAAACCTGGGACCGCTACTCTTTCTGCTATTTGTAAATGATATCTGCACTAAAATTGAATCCGATACCCTTGTATTTGCTGATGATATGAAACTATTCAGACGGATTGAGGGCCTAACAGACTCTATTTCACTACAAAATGACCTAAATTTGTTGGAAGACTGGTGTACAGTAAATAAACTATCTCTTAATGTCAGTAAATGTAAAATTATGACCTATTCACGAAAAAACATCCCTCAATGTACAATTATACCATTAACGAGGAATTACTGTCACGAGTCACACAACATAAGGATCTGGGTGTCACATACGACTGTAAACTAACCTTTACAAATCATTATGAAACAATAATTTCCAAAGCCATGAAATCATTAGGTTTTTTAATTCGTACTTGTAGTGAATTTGAATCGTTGGATGCACTCTGTCAATTGTACTATACCTTAGTTAGAACCAAACTAGAATACTGCAGTCAAATATGGAACCCGTACCACCAACAAACAATTTCGGCAATTGAAATGGTTCAACGAAAGTTCTTAAAATATTTATTTTATAAAAAATATAAACGTTACCCTGAAAGAAATTACAATTATGATCTCCTGTTGAGCGAGTTTAAGACACAGTCATTAAGAAAAAGAAGAGAAATCAATGATCTACTATTTATGTACAAAATTATACACAACACCATAGATTCTTCGACATTACTTTCGTTAATCAACTTTAATATACCACGACAATCTTCTCGGTATCACAATACATTCCACTTCAATGTACCTAATACACAACATCACTTTCATTCACCAATAAACTCAATGAGCAGAAATTATAATAAGCTAGGCTCAGTTGACATTTTTTTTCTTACTCGGACACAATTCAGACAAACCGTTTCCAGTTTGGTTTCTGACTAACCTATAACCTGTAAGTCAACCACATGTAATATTTATTAAGTACTCCTGTAATTGGGCTTCGGCCTGCTGGATGTATATACCAAATAAATAAATAAATAAATAAATAAATAAACATGTTGGTCCCATCTGAGGTGGCTATCTAGGATTATACCTAGGTACTTCATTTTTTTGACATTCCTAATTACTGCCATATCGGAGAGAGCAATATTATATTCAGGCAGGGCTATATCATAGCTACTGAATGGTAAGTGGGATGTTTTTTCAAAATTTATTGATAACACACATCTTTATCTGACTCGAATCCTGTTCTCATTTCAATTTCAGGTTAAACCAGTCATCATCTTTGCAGAACAAGACCGTGTCATCAGCATAACTAATAATTTTGGATTGAGTATTCAGGAGAAAAAAATTGTTGAGATAAATATTGAATAATATTGGTCCTAACACCGTTTCCTGAGGCACACCACAGGATGCGCTTTTTTCTTCACTCGCTTTGTCACCTATTTTAACAATTTGTTTTCTATTTAACAAATAGCTTGTGAAAAGATCGTGTGGTATACCTCTTATTCTTATATCTTCAAGGGTTTCAAGCAGTATAGTATGATCTACAGTGTCGAAAGCTCAGATCTATGAAACTATACTGCAAATCTGACATAAATGGTGTTTTTCGAGAAACTTATTCAATCTTCTTTGAATAACCTCTTCCAAAATGTTTGCTAGGGAAGTTATATATATATATATATATATATATATATATATATATATATATATATATATATATATATATATATATATATATATATATATATATATATATATATATATATATGTATATACAGGGCTATTCAAATTCGTTTCGGGGAAATTAATTTTTTCGAAAAAAAATTGTATGTAAATAGAGTGTCGGTTAAATTGTGGCAAAGTTGCGTATTTTAGAGACCTATTCAATGATGTGAAAAAATCGAATTTAGCTCTTTTGGTTCTGGAGATATACAGGAAAAACCAAAAAATCCCAAATTATTTTTTTGCCTGTATCTTCTTTATTCGCAGACATATTGAAAATCTGTCCACATTCTATTGGCACTTGATGTGAGCTATCAGAATATGTTCATGAATCTTTTATACAGGGTGTCATCTGACTTGGGCCACCCCCATCTTTGAATTTTTAAATACGGACCTGTATTTTTTGTTGTAGTTTTTGGATCGTCGACGTTCACTTCATACTGAGAAATTAAATTAAATTTTACATTTCGGGAAGTTTCGGTAATATTTTATTATAATTGGGTGAATTATTCCCTTTTAAATTACGGCCCTGGAAATTAGTTGACTGAGTTAAATAAAAACACAATAGCAACTTTCACGTCTCCTCATGTACCATAGTGTTTTTAGAGAGTATTTTTCATTTTAGGTACCAATTCATATTTCTTCACATTTTCAATGCTCTTTGAGCGTTTTCTACAATGAACTTCGAATAGCAAACTTTTATGATTATCTGAAACATATCTACAACAAAAAATAGATTATACATATGTATTTTGATAAGCTGAAAAGAAATTATAGCAATAATTACATACAGAAACGAACACTATAATTGTAATAAAATTGAAATGAAGTAATTTATATACACAAAAAAAATTAATGGCGCAATAAATGTTCGAATTGGAGTTCTTCCATTTCGAGACATTTTGAACTCGTTTTTCATATTATTTACTGCCCTTAATACACTTCTTTGCTGCATTGTTGCGAAAGCATTCAAAATCCTCAATCTCAAGTCTTCCACATTTTCTTGCACCATAAGTGATTCTTGGAGATAGAAAGATCATAACACCACATTTTCGCTAGTTACTATAATACTTACCTATAAGTTGCTAATGTCTTTAGTTACCATGTTTAATACCGATGAAATCTCAGTAGACTATGAGAACAATTGTCGATAATATTTTGACATTTGTCATATTTGTTGTATATCTTTGAGTTTATTGGTGTAAAATGATGTTTTCCGCTGAAGAAAACGGGACATGGTGAAAATTTATTATGAAAACCATAGAAACAGTTATGCTACAGCCAACGGTATATGGAAATTTATCCTGAAAGGCGTCAACCGCATGAAACTTTGTTCCAGAAATTAGACAAAACCTCAGCGAATTTGGATCATTCAATAAGCCTCGCAAAAGTTATGGTAACAGAACTCCAGCCGAAATAGAGGAAAGTATTGTTGAAAAGTAAGTTTTTTAAATTTTAATAAACTCTCAGTAATATCACTGAATTTTAGATTAATGAAAATTCATCGAAATCATCGGTACAAATTGCAGATGAATTGAATTTCCACAAACGACAGTTTGGCGCACTCTCAGGAAGCATAATTTTAAATGTTACAAAATTAAAACGGTTCATAAATTACATCCAGGAGATCCCGAAAGAAGAACAAATTTCTGCAACTGGTTGCGTAGACAAATCGTAAGAGATGGGAATTTTTTGAATAGCATCATTTGGACCGATGAGAGTCGTTTCACAAACTGCGGTGTATTCAATAGGAATAATGAACATGTCTGGTCTCAGACCAATGAAAATAATTTCAGAGAAGTTCGCCCTCAAGTGCGATTTGGATTTAATGTATGGGCAGGAATTTTTGATAATAAAATTCTTGGGCCATATATTTTCCAGGAGACATTGAATGGCGAACGTTATTTCGATTCTTAAGGACCACCTTCACTGAATACCTCGAAGATATTCCAATAGGTAGGTTGAATGGAATCTGGTTTCAACATGATGGAGCTCGTCCTCATTGTACAAGAGAGGTTAATCAGTTTCTGAATACCACATTCAACAACAGATGGATAGCAAATAATGGGCCAATAAGATGGCCTGCAAGATCACCAGATCTTACTATTTTGGACTATTTTCTATGGGGACATTGAAAATAGGATTTACGCTGGCGAGAGATAGAAAATATAGAAGACTTGAGATTGAGGATTTTGAATGCTTTCGCAACAATGCAGCAAAGAAGTGTATTAAGGGCAATAAATAATATGAAAAAACGAGTTCAAAAATGTCTCGAAATGGAAGGACTCCAATTCGAACATTTATTGCGCCATTAATTTTTTGTATATAAATTACTATATTTCAATTTTCATTACAATTATAGTGTTCGTTTCGGATGTAATTATTGCTATCATTTCTTTTTCAGCTTGACAAAATACATATGTATAATCTATTTTTTGTTGTAGATATGTTTCAGATAATCATAAAAGGTTTTGCTATTCGAAGTTCATTGTAGAAAACGCTCAAAGAGCATTTGAAATGTGAAGAAATATGAATTGGTACCTAAAAATGAAAAAAATACCCTCGAAAAACACTATGGTACATGGGGAGACGTGAAAGTTGCTATTGTGTTTTTATTTAACTCAGTCAACCAATTTCCAGGGCCGTAATTTAAAAGGGAATAATTCACCGAATTATAATAAAATATTACGAAACTTCCGAAATATAAAATTAAATTAAATTTCTCAGTATGAAGTGAACGTCGACGATGCAAAAACTACAACAAAAATACAGGTCCGTATTTAAAAATTCAAAAGGGGTGGCCCAATCAGAGCACCCTGTATAAAAGATTCATGAACATATTCTGATAGCCCACATCAAGTGCCAATAGCAAAATGTGGACAGATTTTCAATATGCCTGCGAATAAAGAAGATACAGGCAAAAAATAATTTGGGATTTTTTGGTTTTTCCTGTATATCTCCAGAACCAAAAGAGCTAAATTCGATTTTTTCACATCATTGAATAGGTCTCTAAAATACGCAACTTTGCCACAATTTAACCGACACTCTATCTCTTATCGTTTACGAGATCCCCATGTACAGAAACGAATTTGAATAGCCCTGTATATATATATATATATATATATATATATATATATATATATATATATATATATATATTGCTCGTTTGAAGTAATAAGATATTTGATGTACGAAAATATGTGCTTTGAGTCTTTCATTTGGTCTCCAGAATAATTCAGATATGAAAACATAATTTGCAAGATATTCTAATTTGTCTCCAAAAGTAGGCAAGTTCTGCTCGTGCATTTTTTTCATAGAACTGCCTCCGAGTCACAACTCAGGCATTTGATGGCCCTAAAACAAAGTTAGATACTTTTAGTATCAAAATCGTTCGAGACTGAAGAATTCTGCATTCCAAACCAAGCCATTTCAAGGTTATTAATACAACATTGTGCAGCCATATGCAGCTAATCTACTGATAATTTTTTTCTATATACTCTCAAGTTCTCATTGAAGCAGAAAAAATATTTGCGACGCACCCTAAAAAACAACATTTATCTCTAGATGAGTAAGAAATTAATTAAAAAGAAAGCAAAAGTAATGTGCCTTTTTTTAAAGTGCTAGGGTATGAAGTTGTCCACTTATCAGCATTATCAGAATCTATGCCGTTATTTTTAATATTTTTCTGAGTGATTAAGGTATGCATTGTTGGAGTTGAAGGTTCACAAAGACTGCTAAAAATAAATACATGCCCTCAGGAAGAGGTCCGATTACCGACTGATGTTTCTGCTTAACCATTAACTGGAGTGACAAATAAAGGGTCGCCTATCGTTCTGTAGCTATTTAACTTGGTCAGGAATTTTTATCTACCTGCAGTGAGTTCTACGAAATCGACCTATGGCCGCCTAAAAAATCAAAATACCGGTATGTGCGACGTCTTCAATTTTTTTGCATAAACTTTCAATCAATTCGATTAATAGATATATGATGATTACCCATGCAAACTTCCTTTGAATAACTTCTTGGGAAGTGTTGCGGAAAATTCCAACATCCCTGCCATCAATATGGCATTCCAGAAAATACGAACAAGAAAAACTGCCGCTGTTTAGCACCCATCCGAATGCGGAAGGTTCAAACCCTTAATTTGTCGAAAAGGTCCGTACGAGAATATCTACATAACGCGAAGAGTGCTGTGGCCGTTTTCTGTACGGAATGAGCCACCCCGTCCCGGATAACTGTCCCATAAAGTTCGGAGTAATGAGTTCCATGTTCACAGGTGTTCGCGTGCTGTTGTATTTCAGTTTGCTTAGCATTAGGGTTCGGTGTTTTCGGTAATTGCACGGTTACCACGTAGGTACGTTTATTGGTTGTTTTCGGGATAAATTCGTAGGTGGTGGGTGAGAAAATAAACTTTTCATTCAGAGTGTGATGTCGACAGACACATGTATAATTTTTCGACTTTCCCAGACATTGGTATCGCGAATCCAGTGACGAAACGAAATGCATGAACGCACTTAAACAATTTTATCGTCGTACAAGTAATTTGAATAGACACAAGAAAAGTGCAATTAAATTTCTTTTCCGGTTAGAAGCTAGGCAGGAGAACAAAAGGTCATCCCTACAATTTTGGAGATAAAATAGATTTATTGGTTATTTTCCGATTTAATTCGGGTTACAAAGTGGAGTTGATCCAGTATAACAAGTATAGGAGATTTGCTTGTGAAGTTATCGACAGAGGTCGGATTGGAGTTCCAGTCTTCATTCTCGTGGGAAGCCACCATTTTCTTGTGCAGTTCATTTCGTTCAACAAGTTGCAGTGAAACAGTTGAACACGCAGTTTCCAGCTTGGGCATTCGATGGTACCCTAAGCATCGATGGTACCTAAGATAAGTACAAGTCAGTCCAGGGGTGAGTCACCACTTTTTCGTTTGTTTCCTGATCGCCGTTTATAAGCAACCCGGATTGCTTTATCACGTAAGCAACCCTGCTTGCTTTAGCTCTTATAAACATAAACGAATCATTGATGGTAATTTGTAGACGCTTGCTCGCTTTATGGCACCACCAAACTCATAACAAACATTTCAACATTGGACAACCTGCTTATTGCTACCCTTACAAATGCATGTAGTTTTCAATTACTAGTTTTGTGCTGTGTACATATTGCATATTGTGAAAAAATATGGGGTTAGTGCTTTCACATGAGGACCTTTGAGAGTTTATACTTGTCGGGACATTTATTTTGTATTTGTTAGTTCAAGAAAACATATGTGCACAAGTGTATGCTGTATACCTAGACTGAAGATTATTTTTCTTGTTCATTCAAGTGTGATCACACAGGCATTATTGCATTCCTCACCTTCCCAGTCATAGAACTGCTGCATTCATTGAAATTCTCACTTTTGTTTGTTGTTTTGTTTGTCAATAAATTATTGAGAAATTCCATGAAACACACCGCTAAGGTGGATTTATTTTCCATACCCACCCCCTACGAACTGCTGAGCTGGCCGAGTGGTAATTCTCATTCTTTCCACCCGCATTATTTCAATCACAGGTCGAGTGTGATCATTATAAATTGATTTGTTACTTTTTTTTAACTTAAGCAAGGGTGAGTCAATTCAGACCGTCTCATAAATACAAAAGTTGGAGTTCATCAATTCAGAAAAAAAACCTGGTAACAAAACTAGTCTGTTTAATATACACGAGATCGATCGTTAACGACCCCTATCAACATTCAATTTCTCTTTCAATGCATGATAGTGATATATGCAACCAAACATACAACGAAATCGACCATTATTAACCTGTAATTGGTCGATTTGGTCCACAAATATATAATTGTGGTATAGGCAACTAGACATACGCGAATTAATTTTACACAAAACACAAATCTTGCAAGTAGATTTTGACTCACTTCTAGTTGTCCGATTAACGTGAAATTTGGCAGGTGGTCATTATTCCGGTGACAATGCATTATAACATTCCTGTCGAAAAATAGAATGAAATGGCAGCTCCAATATGGTGGACGAGATACGTGTTTATGTTCTGATTCGATTTAAAATTGGTATGTATGGGTTTTTAGGGTTGAAAATCATGAATTTATCATCAAAATTCATAGAATAAAGATGGCGGCTCCAAGATGGCGAAAGATCTCCCTGATTATGATCCGAGTTCATTAAAAATTGGTATGTTAAGGCTTTAGGAGTCGGAAATTATGAATTCATTGAAAACTCCTGAATTCGAAATGACAGCTCCAAGATGGTGGACGAATTTGCAATTAGGATCCGTTTCTATTCAAAATTGGTATGCAATCTTGGGAAATTCTATACCTTGGAAATGATGATTGTAATACCAGATTTTCCAAATTCTATGATATATTCCTTGCATTATTTGATGAATATTTTCCACTGCAATCTCAAAAAATACGTAGCAAACAAATCAAGAATAAAAAACTTTGGATAACGAACGAAATCATTAAAGAAGGCATATTTTTTCGTCATATTCATAATATTAGTAAAATGCAGTCTGATGTCATCAATCAACAAAACAAGTTCTTTTGAGAAACCATAGAACAAAAATTGACCAGGCCAAAAAATATACTTCACCCACAAATTTCTCGATGCAGAAAATAAGTCGGAAGTCGCCTGGTATTTCTGATGATGAACGATATTTTCCATCGAAACCAACATGGGTTTCATGAAGGTCGTTCGGCGATGTACCCCCTTTTAGAAAAGATCTTTTAAGGTGTTGAATTAAATGAAATTTCCATAGCTGTGTTTTGCGATCTGAGTAAAGCTTTCGACTGCGTGCAACATGGGCACTTATTGCAAAAACTTCATGATTTTGGAGTAAGGGGAAAACCTCATGGATGGTTCGAATCTTATTTTCGAAATTGAACGTAAACTTTCAAAATGAATCAGTAAAGTAGAAAATATTCAAACTTACTTCATATCGACCCCCATGCCCAGGAGAACCCCAGGGCTATGCCCTGGGGCCAATTTCATTTTCACTTTATATTAATGAGCTGCCTGTAATATCGCCAGTGACCTTCTCTTGTTTATACGCTGACGACTCAACATTTTTATTCCGAAAAAAGAAATACAATTCACTCAACTCTTCAAAATCTCTCTGGCTAGTTATCTAACCATTTTTTATTTCTCAACTCATGCGAAACCAAATATATGACTTCTCAAAAATATTTCTGTGATAGAACGACAGAGGGGATATTTTTTTACAAGTAAGAATGAGCACCAATTATGAAGAATTTTGAAGACAGGTTGTATATAGTGACTAAAAAGATAGTAAAATAATAGGATAAAATAGTAAAATATATACACATTGCATGTGGGTATGAGAAGGAAATCGAGCCTACTTTGAAAACACAATCAGATGTTACCTCAATAAAGTTCAAATTGAGATATTCCTCCATACTGTAGAAGCAGTGGTTTAGCAGAAAATGTTTAATTTTCATTCTGAACTCATGAGTCTTCAGATGTCTAACTCTTTCTGGTAGTTTATTGTAGATATCGATATTCAATGTGTTTTTATCAGATATTGTCAGTCTATGTTTGAATTTTTTGCAGAGACAGTTTTGAAACATTCACTGTTGGGATGAATTTCTAATAAAGTAGAATAAATAAAGATTGTTGGAATCAGCATGATTTTTAATTTAACGAAAAGTGGACGACAGTGATTTCTGAAGATTGCTCCACTCATGAGCCTCATTACTTTTTTCTGCAAGTGAAATATCTTACCAGCCTGAAAAGAATTTCCCCATGATAGTATACCACACATTATATTACTATGGAACAGACCGAAGTAGCATGTTCTTAGCATATCAAAACTGACTAGATTTTTTAGTCTGCGTATTAAGAATATAACTTCGGAGAGTTTACGTTCTAGCTGTTCGCCATGTTGTGACCAGTTCAGTCTATCATCTATAACAATACCAGGTAACGTCACACTTTCTCTTGTGCAAACATTTGGGTGTGAGGATATCAAGAGTTGTTGTTTTTTATCAAAATTGAGGCTGAGTTTTTTTGGTAAACCAGTCATTTCATTTTTTTCAGCGTTACTACAGATAGTTTCAGTAGAATTTGTAGGGGGTGGTATCATCAGCAGACAGCACACTTTTTGTAGGAAGCATTTAGTGACAGAGGTCGTTGATGTAAATCAAGAACAAAATAGAGCCAAGAAGAATTTTGTAAAAAATTATCATATGATGATTTTTTACAATCATCAAGTCATTTTTCACATTTCATGCGTGAAGTATTGTATGCATTCAATGTGACTTCATCCCTATTCACAGTGTGAATGAGTTTGAAGGTTGATAGAGAATCTCTCATTTTTTTGAGCTCCGTATTGTACCAGTGGTTGGGTGATTTTGGTACATCGTTTTTTTAATTTCTGTAGAGGATAAATCACGCCTACGTGGTAATTGATTATATTTGTCAAAACGTTACAATGTAACACTGGACTAGAAGAGTCTAGGAAAATTGACCAGTCAAAGTTTGATAGAACACCCCTTAGCTCTGTATTTGGGAGTTTTTATATTTTTGTGATGTGTCCCATAACTTGTAGAAGTTCTCCTAAATGGACCAATGAAAGTACCTATCTATCTACTTGGAACACAAATGAACATACGAAGATGATTGGTAGATGAAAGGGGAGAACAATGGGATTAGAAATGTATTGAGAAAATATACTCCGACAACCTGTATGGAAAGGAAAAGTGGACATGTCAAGTATATGTGCAGTGAAAAAAAAAGTGACACAAATTTATTTTGGTTCAAGTTAATTGCTTCAAATGTTCATTACCATAACTATTCGAATGCGTCACAAATATTGAAGCAAAACAGAAGCGAAGAAACGAAATTAAAATGTTCATCATGATATTAAGGCAAATAAGTGATAAATGACTATTACCTTGATTTGCATATGTGAATGTATTTTTTAGTCCTTTGGAAATGTACTTTTTAGAAATGTTGAAATTGAGTCAATCGATTTAACAATAGATATTATCCACAGTAAAATTTTCAGTTTTCGATTTTCACTTTTCCATTTTCTGACCATGGTACATGGTTTTTCCAGTTTTTATAGTCTGATATTATTTTTTCAGAAAGCCGAACTTATTATAAAGAATAACTTGTTTTAATAAACTCAATAAAAAAAATCCCATGTGTAGAGAAGTTAAGTAGCCACACTGTATACAGGGTGATTCAAAAGTACTCTGACAAACTTCGGGAGGTGGTTCCTCACAATATTCTAATATGAATTGTCCACATAAATATATGTCCGGAAACGCTTCGTTTCCCAGATACAGGGTGTTGAAATTTTATTTTTATTTCGTTTTTTTTTAAATACTGACCTAAATTGAAAGAAAATTGGTATTGAGAGGTTTTCTGAGGTGTCACATTAGAACCTGATGTTATTATTGCTCTTACTCGTAGGGGGCGCCACCTACACGTCTTTCTCTTTTTTGAAGAATCATAACTTTTTTGAGCGTACAGCTAGCACATTTTTCAGTAAGAAAATCAATTCCTCTATCATATCCACGTTATCCATTTTATTTATTTGGACTTGAAAATTTCAAGTCGATTATTTGATAATCGATGCGTGTTGAAGTTATTACCATCATTTTACATTTTTCACAAGAATGTTTAGGAAATGAATTTGACGTTTAAGTAAGTAGTTTTGGTAATTACATATTATGTGACAGTTAAACGTTTTGTTGTATTGTTGAAGTTTCTGTGAGTTTTGAAACACTAACTTTGAAAAAATGGATTATTTGAACAATAATGCTCATTTAGCGATATGCATTTCGTTTATGGCCTTGCAGATGGCAATGCGCGCGAAGCAAGACGTATTTACCAGGAGCGATTTTCTAATCGAGAACTGCCTTCAGCTCCAAAGTTAACCAATCTCCACCGTCGTTTGGCAGAAACAGGTAGCTTCAAGAGGGTAGCTGATATTATTGGAAGACCACGAGCAGTCCGAACCCCTGAATTGGAAAAAGCTGTTTTGAACGCTCTCGGGGAGAATCCAGAAACAAGTACAAGAATAATTGCTGAAGCTCTCAATTCTACTCATCCCACACTTTGGAGAATTATCCACGATCAACAATTTTATCCCAACGCATTACTATGTATCAGTGTTTTTTGAGAAAATTCGCTGGAAATCCTCAATTTTTAAAATAAGTTATCTTCATGGACGAAGTAAACTTCTCCCGAAGTGCTATCACAAACTTTCATAACAACCATGGTTGGGCTCTGGAAAATCTGCATGCAGTTAGTCAAAGACATTATCAGTATACATTTTCTGTAAATGTATGGGCGGCATTGATTGATAATTACTTGATAGGTCCTTTTTTCCTTCCTGAATAGCGCAACTTACAGAGACTTTTTAGGAAATGAATTGCCGGGACTACTTCAAAATGTACCATTAGAAATTCGTATCCGCATGTGGTTTATGCATGATGAGGCTCCGGCTCTCTTTAGCGTTGTAGCCAGGGAATTCCTTAACACTGTCTACCCAAATCGATGGATCGGTAGGAGTGTAGAAGAACCTAACCAGGCGTAGACACCAAGGTCCCCAGATCTAAACCCGCTAGATTTTTATTTCTGGGTACATTTGAAGTCACTAGTTTATGAAGCTCCAGTAGCGAACGAGGAAGATCTAAGAAACCGAATAGTAGACGCCTGTGAAACAAAAAGAGAGACACCAATAATTTTTGAGCGGGTACGAGAATCAATGACTAGAAGACTAAATGCCTGTATCATCGCTGAACGTGGACACTTTGAACAATTTATTTGAATACAATTCAGTTTCCTTTATGTCATTTTATTCAACATATTCAAAATTTCTTGAAATGAAATGTTGATATTTCTTAAAAATGATTATCAAAACAAATACAGATTTTGCACCCTTGATACAAGAATAACTATTTCAAACGAGTGAAAATAAATACAATAGATGTCGCCCCCTACAAAAAACTAAAACTACTTACTTAAACGTCAAATTCATTTCCTTAGCATTCTTGTCAAAAATGCAAAATAATGGTAATAACTTCAACACGCATCGATTATCAAATAATCGACTTGAACCTTTCAAGTCCAAATATCTAGAAAACGGTTACTTATAGCGACTGGTAACAGGGGTAGTTCTTTTACATAGATATGATAGAGGAACTGATTTCTCACCGAAAAAATGTGCTAGAAGTACGCAAAAAAGTTATGAATCTTCAAAAAAGAAAAAGATGTGTGGGTGGCGCCCCCTACGAGTGAGAGCAATAATAACATCAGGATCGAATTCGACACCTCAAAAAACCTCTCGAAACCCATTTCCGCTCAACTAAGGTCAGTATTTCGAAAGTTACTTGAAAAAAACCGAAATAAAAATAAAATTTCAACACCCTGTATCTTGGAAACGAAGCGTTTCCGGACATATATTTATGTTGAGAATTCATATTAGAATATTGTGAGGAATCACCTCCCGAAGTTTGTCAAAGTACTTTTGAGTCACCCTGTATATAATTTTTCGAATGGGTATCGAATACGTATATATGAAAGAAGTTCATTATTCCTCAAAACAACATGATTATTTGTTGGATCTACATTTTAAATATGAATATAAATCAGAAAATTCACTATTATTGCGTTGAAATATGTGAGAAAATTGAATGCAAGCAACATAAAACGAAAATGATACATTGGAAGCTCGCAAACCCCATATCGTGCACCACCCAGGTTGGCTTTTATGAGAAATCTGAAAATCCCAAATCTCATAACATTTTTTATGTTACCCCTGAAAATGATCATCCACCATTCACCGATGCAGGAATTCATGGGAACACTGATTCCACCCTACCTGAAAAGATAATGGGCTAGTAAATGTGAAGAAATGAAAAATGGAGTTTGGGGAAAGCCTTTTTTACGTAGTCGACATGATTCTGGTGGCGTAAATGGAATTTTTCGACGAAATCCGGAAATTGTGGGTGAGAATTTGTTAACACGATTTGAAAGGATCTTGTAGATCGTAATATGTATTTCACAAATTTTTATAGTATCGAGAAGAAGACTGCAAATTTGAATGATCGTATCCGGGTTATCATCAAACAAGTACAATGCGAGGATGCAGATATACAGTTTGAAGAAGGTTGTCCTAAATTAATCAACTTATACACTTTGATCAGGATTTGTATATTTTCTAATGATTCGTTTTGCTCACTACACGTGTATGATATGATACTATTATTGGAAAAGAGTAGTTTACCGGTGGTATAAACGAAACAAATTACTTTCAAAACTGAAAGGAACAAAAAATTATTTACTTCCTTGAGAGATCAATTTAGATGGGTTAGTAGCAGAAATTGAATTTGTTCCAGCATTGAAAACACCTCCAATGTTCTAATGTTGGTTTTTCAAATATTCTGCATTTTTGGCCTATTTAAAACAAGTGGACAAGAAACACAAGTCAATTTACAGAGTCCAGATTGTGTCGTAGTTATTATTTATTATTTGTTTTTTTTTTCCACAAATATATTTGGGGTAATGTGCTCTTGAATCCTGATAATAGTAATATTTCTGAATTTTTATTATATATATATATATATTTATATATATATATATATATTTATATATATATATATATATATATATATATATATATATATATATAACTATGAATTTGAAATAAACTTTGTAGAAAGGATATTCCTTGAGGTTGCAGTCAAAAAAATGGCCTATGAGAAAAAGAAAAACTCTTTCTTATTTAGTCATGCTTTCCTTTTTCAGTCATGCTTCAACCATGTGGTAATTACTGTGCCTGTTCAAATTTTAAAGTGTTTAAATTAAGTATCTAAAACAATATGTGCGAGTGCCATTGTTTAATTTTTATATATATTACTAGTAGTGGGTCATAGTGATATGATTTTGAAAAGTTCCTCAATCACGAAAAGGTGATTAGTTCGCTGTCTTCACTTAACCTCACCTTACTTGTCTTGATAATGAAAATAAACATTTTCGAAAGCTTGACTAAATAAGAAAGAGTTTTTCTTTTTCTCATAGGCCATTATTTTGACTGAAACCTCAAGGAATATCCTTTCTACAAAGTTTATTTCAAATTCATAGTTATTTTCAACTAGTCCAGTCACGAGACTACCCTTCTTCTATATATATATATATATAAATATATATTGGGGTAATGTGCTCTTGAATCCTGATAATAGTAATATTTCTGAATTTTTATTGGGTTATTTGATTCGTTTGTAGAATGATAATGAAATTTACACTATTTCAAACGTTTTCCCCTCGTTTGGGGGCATCTTCAGTAAAATTTATTCTTAAAAATATATGTACATCTAAAACTAAAATTCTTAATTTAGAAATATCTGTGAGATTGAAGTTAGGTTAGATGTAGAAAAATAGTGAAATACCATCGAATAACGTAACTTGGTTTAACCATTAGTGTTGTATTAACAACCAGTTATTGAGCTTTGAGATCATGTTTTTTTTACAATTTTGAAAAATCGCTAGACTGATTTGCGACCGGTTATACCTGCCGGAATTGTTTTAAAATACTTATAATAATATAAATAGATGAAAATAAAGTATTAGCTTGTGAGAAATAACTTCAACATGATTGTTTACCTCACAAGACGCTGAGCGTCGCGACGCCATAGCGACCGCTAAACAGGTGCTAGAATCGCCAATTCATTTTCAACACAACGTAAACTAACGAATAAATATCATTCCAGGTTTAAAAAAAAAAACTCCCCAAAAATACATGTGATCTCTAGGGCTATTTGTTCTGGTGGTGTATTTTCAATTTCAGAACTATCCCTATCCATCTTATTTCAAAAATGAATGAAACAGGAATGTTTTACAAATATTTTATGTTTGACGTTTGGTTGAAATATTCGAATGAATCGATAAACAACGTTGGTTGGTTGCCTAGCAACGTGTAGTGTGTGTGTGTGGGTATTCGAGGCAACAATGATTATAATTTGTGTTCATAATATTATGAAACCGTACAGAATTAGTATATTGTACAACGAGCACGGAATGACATACATTTCCTACGAGTATGAAAGTTTGCAGCACGAGCTGCAAGCGAGTGCTGCAAATCATACGAGTAGGAAATGGTAATTCCGTGCAAGTTTAACACTATACTTTTTCTACGACTGTTATAATATCCAGTGTAAGTAAAAAACAAAAACATGAGAAATGTACTTTTATTAATTAATTGAAAAAAATAACGTACCAGGTAAATGTGTTGAGCACCCACTACAATAATTAAAAAATATCTTCTCATTTGTTATCAACAATATTCAATGTTACATTGGTACAATTATTGAAAACAAATTTTGGAGAAATAGAATCCGTTTTTTGAAGGGAAAAGTTGACATTATTAACATTTACTGTAACTGATGTCGATGGAAGGTCTGACAACTTATTGATCGACCCTAACATTTTATTGGCTATGTTATTTCGACTAGTCAGGGACTCTTCGATGTAACCCTCAGCTACTGTTGTAGAGCGCCAGCCACCATGCCGTTTTAATGTCGTTATATCTTCGCCACTATCTATCAATATTGTAGCTGAAGATCGGCGGAAACAGTGGCCGGTGTATAACTCAGGATTCGGAAGTTTCAAGTATGAAGCAATTTGTTATCCCATATTTCCTATTTTATTTATTCCAATTTTTTGAACAGTGCATTTTCCTTTCTGATAATTAAAAAAAAATAAGCATCGTTGACATTACTTGGTGATATTTTTTCACAATGTTAGCATATTCTCCCGTTACAGTAAATATTCGAAAAGTTTTTGTTTTAGTGTTCGGAATGTGGACCAAAACTGCGGCACCTGAATCTTCAAAATCGTGACTTTTCATTTTGTACATCTCATCTCTCCTACAAGCACCCATGATTCCCATGATGAGTACAACCTGCAATAAGAAATATAAAAAAATAATAATTAATTAACTGATTGTTGTGGAACTTACTTTCGCTACAAGGTATTCGTTGTCTGGGGCTTCTTTGATGAACGTATCAATCTCCTTGTGAAAACTTTAGATTCTTTTGCTTTGTATCCATCTGATTTCCGCTTCAGAAGTGCTCTCAATTTGGAATATTTACTGATATCTACGCCATTATTGTATCGTTTTAAACATGCTATAGTGTGCCAATGAAGTGGAAGATTTAAATTTATTTGATATATTGCCAAAGTAAGCCATCAGAAGATTCTCTGAACGAGAACTAGTTTTCTGTTCTTTGCACTAGTCCATGAATAGGGTATACGGAACTGTGTATTTTTCTTTAGATTTTTCAGGTACTAAATTTAATGAAGCGTTATTTGCTGCCTCCATAACACTTGGCGGTGTTGAACTTCTTTCACTGTCACTACTTTCCATGCTGAACTAATTTCGAAATACCTTCATAATATCGTTCTGTCAAAGAAATATTGAATTGTCACTTATGTTTGTGATAATATTGTCTGTATGGTTACGGCAATGTTACCTGGTTACGGCGTCTTTTGTTTTATTTACTCCACGCCTTTTTTGTCGTGACGAAGATTGCGAAAATTTACCCGTGCGTTTTTCAGACATTGTGCACTAGTTACCCAGCAACTAGTGCATAATGAAAAGGAGTATCACAATGTACTACATTCAGAAATCACCATTGAAAATACAATGAAGGTATTTTGTGACAGTCGTAGATAATAGTTATTTGTGCAACCAGTTGGGAAAAGCACTATTTCTCGTACTGACCGAATTTCTGCGAAACGAGCGAAGCTAGTTCCGCAAATGAAAGCGAGTTACGAAAAATAGGGTTTTCCATTATTTTTTCTAATTTTGATATGATCCTTTTTAATTCAAGTTGAAAATATTAAAAATATATATTTAAATAAACCAAAGGACACGCTTTCAACGCACTAAAAATTAAAAAAAAAATCAATATTAAACGACTATGCCGAAAAGCATGGGGTGCTTTTTGGTTACGTATCTTTGAGAAAACAGAATCCCAGAGCCGGCCAACCACCTCATTACAGCAAAGCTGAAATTTTGAGTGTGAATAGTGTGATATGTAGTTGAGAACATATGCGTACTTGCTAGCTTGAAAGCGGGGCCCTACTACAGGTATCAGGTACAAAATTACATTAAAAACTTTCTTCTTTACGTTGAAGTATGGTAATGCGTTTGACAATTGATATCGTCCAGTTAGCCGAGCGGTCTAAGGCGCGAGATCTAAGCTCTGGATCTCAAAAGTTTGGAAGGGTTTGAATCCCATCGCCTGACGTTTTTTTCCACTTTGAAATTGAGAAATGATTTAGTTTTGGGATAAATATTCGAATAAAAAAAACATTTCTCAATTTCAATGGGAAAAATGAAAATAAAACCGTCAGACATGGGGCGAACCCCCGCCAGTTTTTGATATCAGAGACAGTATTTGATATCTTGCTCCTTAGACCGCTTGGCCAAGTGGCAAAATTAATTGTCAAATGCATTACCATACTTCAACGTAAGTGAGAAAAATTTTTATGTACTTTTTAGTGCGTTAAAAGCGTTAGTCTACTCGACAAGTTGAAAATGGTCTGAAATACAGATACTGCTCTTAAAATTATGTGTGATAGCTCATTGGATCCGGAATAATGCCCAGAAAAATGTGCCAAAAGCGTGTATTAGCACATAAGAAATTGCAAAAGTAATAAACAATTGAAGATGAAAAAAAAATGGCATTCGTTTTTTGCAAATATTCCATAAACTATTGATATTTAAGAAATTTAAAAAATAGATTCTGAAAGAGGAGGAAATTTCCAATAAAAATCTCCAAGTAATGTTGTTGAAAAAATCATCATATTATCGGTTTTTTCATCAATACAAGATATAAATTGATTTGCAAAAAAAAATTTTCTCGCCATTTGTTGATAAATTTTTCATAAACAAATTGATTATTTCAATATTTTTGAAAAATTTTTTTTTACAACTTCATTTTAGTACAAATGTTATGATTTTTGAAAAAAAAATCCTCAATAACAATTTTTATTTGTTTATAATCGTTTTTTTTATATCTCTATTGTTTAAATAACTAGTTAAGAAATTATTTTTGTTTCTAAAAATCATAATTGACAGTCCTCTATAAAATAACAAAAAAAAAATTCATCAACAATTCCATTGTTTATTAACTTACCAATTTGTATAAACAAATTTTCAACTTTGTTAGTTTTTTTCCTGAAACTTCTAAAATTTACAAAAACAAC
This sequence comes from Gonioctena quinquepunctata, assembly GCA_018342105.1. Lineage (NCBI taxonomy): Eukaryota > Metazoa > Arthropoda > Insecta > Coleoptera > Chrysomelidae > Gonioctena > Gonioctena quinquepunctata. The sequence continues at coordinate 803,928 of JAFIRS010000237.1, read as the reverse complement.
CATATATAACAAAGTATAGAAAACATTTTTTTCCAATTTTTTATTGTACTTTGGGAATTGGAATTGGGAAAAATTGGAAAAATAATGTCTATACTTTGTTATATATGGTTGTTTTTGTAAATTTTAGAAGTTTCAGATTTTTTTTTAACAAAGTTGAAAATGTATTTATAACAAATTGGTAAGTTACTAAACAATGGAATTGTTGATGAAAAAAAAAATTGTTACTTTTTAGAGGACTGTCAATTATGGTTTAAAAAAAATTAATTTAAAAAAAAAAAAGATTATAAAAATTAAAAATTTTATTAAGGATTTTTTTTTCAAGAATCATAATGTTTGTAATATAATAAAGTTGTGAGAAAATTTTTTTCAAAAATATTGAAATGATCAATTTGTTTATGAAAAATTCATCAACAAATGGCGGGAACTTTTTTTTCTGCAAATCAATTTATATCTTGTATTGATAAAAAACGATAATATGATGATATGAATTTTTTTTTAACAACATTACTTGGATTTTTTAGTTTTTGTTCAAATACAAAAATTATTATAAACAAAGTATGATTATTTTTTCAACTTTTATGGCGTGATCTTGTTGAGTATGTATATAAGGAAAGCATTATGAAGCGAAAAATTTTTACGACAATTATTTAAACAGTTTTTTTCATTTACAGTTAAGACAGAAGTTCGAGAAAATTTTGTTAGTTAACAATCGTTTAAATTGTTGAAAAATCAACTATAAATTATTTATAGTGTTCTGAATACACCATAATTTTTTCAAATTGAAAAAAAAAATTTAGTACCTTAAATAAATTAATTAATGTGTCGTACTCGCTTTTGACGCCGCGCGCGCAACCTAAAAATGTCGCTCGGAGACCCATTTTCAGCGTTAAATTAAAATTATAAATAATGGGGATAGAGTTCCAAAAGCGTGAATATTTCCATTGGAAATTTTCCATCCTTTCAGAATCATTTTTTCAAATTTTTAAAATATCAATAGTTTATGAAATATTGGCAAAAAAACGAAATGCCATTTTTTTTCATCTTCAATTGTTTATAACTTTTGCAATTTTTTATGTGCTAATACACGCTTCTGGCACATTCTTCTAGGCGTTATTCCGGATCCAATGAGCTATCACACATAATTTTAAGAGCAGTATCTCTATTTTAGACCATTTTCAACTTGTCGAGTAGACTACGTGTTCTCATCCTTGAAGAGACTTCCATAGAAAAACGGAAATTAATGCTACATAGAAAACTACGTTGTCAGCTGGCGTCAATATCACCAATTATTCAAATTATGTTATTGATATTTATAATCAGTTTTTACCATACATATTATGTATTGAATTCGAATAAAATTCAATCTTCATAATATGTACATAGAATATAATAACGATGAAGAAGTACTCCAAGTAGTTTAGCCTCAAAATGATAACAAATTTTATTTCTGTATTTTTTGTTGGTTAAATTTACCATTCACCAGTTGCGAGAAATTTTACTTTACGCAACTGGTGATGAGAAGTAAAACATTTGATAACGTCAACGAGTTTTGAAAAGTGTCACTTTAAATGTCAAAATTAAAAAAAGACATTTTTTGACACAGAAATGTTATTCTCCGGTACACTCATGTCATATTCCAATTATTGTAAGAATTGATCAAGTTTGCTTCAAACTGATTTTTATCGGAATCTTGAGATACATTTTTTCCACGAGCACAATATCGACGATCGATCGGAAGTAAAAATGGACGAACCTATAAATCTTATATGGATTTTCCGGTAATTCACCACTATCTAACTCTCCGATGATTACTTGAAAGTAAAAATCGACGATCCTTCGATTCTCGGTTATTTCCCCACGTTTAATTCGCGTTGAATTATAGGGATCATATTCCAGGCATATTCCACTTTCTGATCATTATCGTTATTTCCCGGAAAGGCTGACATAATGCACACTAGAAGCGGCTTATATTTTATTCAGATGGCTAATAAAAACGTGGAAGTGCGACCCAAAAGCGAATTGGGTGCCGCCCTAATAATCTCCATTTCACCGTTGATCGTTAGGCTGCATTATTCACACCTAGAAAGCCACACTTTCAGTGAAATCGGTATTTCAACTTGAGGTTGAGATACATCTCCATTCAGTCCGAAACTAGCAATGTTTCAGAAATTATTGGGATTCAGTGTAACGCCAAGGGAACAATGGAATATTTATCAGGTTGGGCTGGTTTTCAATAACAGGTCAAAAAGAAAGTTGAGGTACTAAAAATCGTCCTGCAGAATTGAGCATTGCCATAGGTTCCCAAATCGTCATAACAATAACCACAAACAAAATGGAGTGAACAATTTCCATAACTCAATTTTTGCCGTCTGTATCGACTCATTATCTCATACATAGAGTAGTACTATGTGTAGGTGTATCAAACGAATACTGATAACTCCGAATAATTTTTGTGAATATATCTGGACCGTAATGCACCGATTTCTGGCATCATTTCTTTCAGTTATTCCCAATTTTTCAACTTTTACATAGAATATTTCTGGTGAAACAATATATTTTGGGAAGTTCTACATTCAGTTGAAAATGATTTCCCACCTTTGAGAACACCCTGTATATATTGGATAAACAATTATTAGTAGCAGTTGACTGCTTCCTTCTTCATGTTACTTGATTGGTCACTTTGTAATTGGCCATTGTATTGCCTCTTCTGAATGAAATCAGTTTTTATGAATGCATAGTTGATTTATGATTGGTTCAATAGATTTAGCGAAGTGTATTCTGACTTCTTCAATCAATATTCTTCATATATTGGATACAAAATTATGTGAGCAGTTGACTGCTTCTTTCTTCATGTTCTTCATTTCAATATCTCTACTTCGTTGAACTCTACAATTTTTTAATATCGTTTCCGCTTCTAGTTGTGTTAGTGTGGATGGTCCTGCAACGTCTGATAATATTGGGTCGACTAAATCTCTTTGATCAACTTCAGATCATCTGTCACTAATAAACACAGCACTCTACTCCTACTAGCACAAGTTTGTGGATCACATTGAGGCAGGCGAATACCCTGTTGGGATCTTTTGTGATCTCAGCAGGGCGTTTGACGGTGTAAATCACACAACTCTTTTGGAAAAACTCTACCACTATGGTGTAAGGGCACACCTCTGGATTGGATACGGTCATACCTTTGTAACAAGTGGCAATATGTCACAATTGAAAACGAGTCATCTGGGTACTTGAAAAACGACTTGGGTGTCCCACAAGGGTCAGTACTTGGCCCTCTGCTATTCATAATTTACATCAACGACATAGATAAGCTTCATGTGCCAACATCTTCCACTATGTACGCAGATGACACCTCACTTATAATTTCTAATACACGAAAAAGTTACATAATTAGTAAATATTAATTAAAGAATTTGAAAAAATTATTTTGTCATCAGAACACTTGAAAGAATAAAGTTCCGTCAGAAAATCATTATTATGTCGATTTTTCAAAACGTTATACAATTGTTATTTAACTAATTTTTATCCAATCTCTGTTTTTACAAGAGTCGACATAAAAGTTTAAATAATTGACCTATAAATTTTTTGCTTCTTTGAGCCCTTTTTATATACATAGTCAACAAGATCACGTGATGAAAATTATTAGAAGTTTTATATTTTGTTTGTTATAATTTTTTTAAATGAAAAAAAAAGAAATATTAAAAAAATCTTGTTAAAAATGTTTTGTTGACAAATGATATCATACAGCTGTTTTGGCACCTAACAATCGCATTCGTTAACGTAGGAAAAAAAATTGTTATAGCAATTGTTTATAAACAAATAGACAAGTATAATATTTAAAAAAAATATATTTCTTATCATTTTATTGTAAAGACAAAATGACGAATTGAAAAATCTTCAATAATTTTTTTAATTTTTTATAATCGTTTTTTTATATTTCGTTTGTTCAAATAATTAATTAGAATTTTTTTTCTCTTTGAAAATATTGGCATTTCTCTAGAAATAAACAGAAATTTATTTTTTTAGCAATAATTTCATTGTTCATTAAGTTAACAATTTGTTATAAACAATTTGTGACCCTCGGTTTATTTTTTTCATGAAAGTATGAAAAATACAAAAAACAGCCATATATAACAAAGTACCGAAAAAAAAATTTAATATTAAAAATGTTATAAAAAATTCAAGACAATTTTTTTCAGTACTTTGTTATATATGGCTGTTTTTTGTTAACTCAATAAACAATTAAATTAATGATATAATTTTTGTTTGTTAATCCATTGAGAAATACCAATTATTATTTTTAAAGGGAAAACATTTCTCAATTAATTATTTAAACAAACGAAATATAGAAAAACTATTATAAACAATAAAAAAATGTATTTAAGGTTTTTTTTAATCATCATTTTGTTGAAAAGGGAAACATTCTCAATTGAATATTGATAGAATAATTTTTCTGTGAATTGAAAAATCCACGATTAAAATGAAGTTATTTTTTGTGAATGTCTAACAGAAAACAACTACTGAAGCGACGCTGGACATTGAACTACATCTGATAGATATTCTGAAAAGTCCCTAACTCAAAAGAAAAAATCTGAAATTGAAAATTTGCATTTTCATTCAGACAGTTATTTGATTTTCTATTTCAGTCAAAATCAAGAACTCATAAAGATGAATGAGGCAAAGAAGAATGTTCTCCAAAAGAGAGTACTCACCAGAAATCATTCGTAACATTGACGCAGGAGAGACATCGCATTCACTAGGTCTTCAATACATTTTTGTCGACGAAAATCTATTTCACGTTTCCACGATCATCAGGAAGACCGGAAGGAACGGGAAACACATTTTCAAGAAGCAATCTCACTTTGCAAAGATGGAAAAAGTTGGAATCATTTCTTTTGGAGAGACACTTTGAAATTTTAGTCGCAGATGATTCCACATCTGATTTTATGAACATTCTGTTCATATTTTTCAACAAATCAATCCATCATTTTGTCTTGATAATAAAATGGTAAGAAATTTTTTTTTTTATATTATACTTGTCTATTTGTTTATAAACAATTTCTTAACAAATGACGTAAAAAACCCCTTAATTTTTTTTAAAACAGGTTTAATCACATTTGTGAAAAAAAAAAAATGTTTACATTTTTTTTTATATTTTCCATTTTTTGTTCATTTAAAAAAATTATAACAAACAAAGTATAAAACTTTGATGAACTTTTATCACGTGATTTCGTTAAATCTATATTTATAAAAAGGGCTCCAAGAAGCAAAAAATTTATAGGTCAATTATTTATACTTTTATGTCGACTTTTGTAAAAACAGAGATTGGATAAAAATTAGTTAATCAACAATCGTATAACTTTTTGAAAATCGGGCTTCATCCTTCAAGTGTTCTGTTGACACCATAATTTTTTTAAATTTTCAAACTAATATTTAATACTATAAAAAAATTTGTTTGTATGATATACTGTCTCCAGCGGTTTTGCGCTCATGCTGTAACGGCCGCGCGGAGACCTATTTTCGGGGTTGAATAAAAATTATAAATAATGGATATAGCATTCCGGGAATCGAAATTTTTTTTTCAAAAGTTTTTCAATATTAATAGTTTTTGAGTTATTACCGTTAAACTGAATATCTTTTTTTTTCGTCCTATTTTGTTAAACCAATTGCAATTTTTTATGTGATGATAAATGCTCGGGACACATTTTTCTGGAATCGAATGAGCTATCGCATATATTTCCAGGACTGGGAACAAGAATTAACCCGTTTTTTTACTTGTTAATCAGACTAAATTGAAAATTGTGACAAAACTTTGTCCGAAGTTAATTGGTTCTCGGCGAACCTTCTATTTCTGAATATAAGTAAAACAGAGTGCTTCAGATCCCATAACCCTCAGAAAACCTGTGAAAATATCTCATTTGGTTCTCCTTTGAGCTCCACTGATGTCACAAGAGCGAAGTTACTGGCATTCGATGACGATACCCATCTCAATTGGAAGTCACATTGCGAGGATCTTGTTTCCAAACTCCACATAGTTGCCTATCAATTTAGGAATATAAAATAAATTTTGAATCCTGATCAGTTGTTGTTGGGAGACATCAATTTCTTCGTGTTGGGTTTTTATAGCACAAAAACGAACCATTCGTTCATGTTGGGTTTGAGCTCTCGAACCTCCTGCAGAAACTCATTAAAAAGACCTTAAAATATTAACCTTACCCTTTGTTTATATTTTAGAATTGTGTGTATATAAATATATATGTTATATGTTATGTTATGTTAGGAAGTGTTTATAAAATAATTAAAATGAAAATTCATTATTATTATTATTAGGTATCGTGGCATGCTATGGTTCTTTTACAATTTTTCTATACTTTTTATTGTTCTAGAATCTTATGTTCTAGTCTACGCGTATGTATCAAAAAGTCAGTAATGAAGTATGTCTATTGTCATAAGTATGTCACCAACAATATATCCAATTTGCACAATCAATAGAAATAATATGAAAATTTAAATTTATAAAAAAACATTGGATCTCAAGTAGATGAAATGGTATACAAGTTGGAACATCCTGTATGGTAAATCATATCAGGAGGAAACCCAACAGCAAGATGTCAAAAACAATGTGAGAAAAACAATGAAATATAAAAAATATGAAATCAGAAAAATGTCAAATATGAATTTTATCCAAATTTGTACATATAATATCGAAATCATATATTGTAAATAAAATCATTAGAATAAGTTAGAATAACAAAAAGTCAGACAGAAAGTGGGAATAAACTTTGCAAGGAGGAAATGTAACAAGCTTAGGCAGGTGAAAAATTGATGCAAAATCGAAACCACGTACCAATTTTGGAAGAAAAATTATAATAAAATACAATCAAAACAACAAGCAAAATTATCCTCAAACGTTATACAACTAATTCAGATACCAATGGGAAAATGAACAAACAAGAAAAAACCACTCACCCTATTAAGATAACAAAAATCCAATCCATGCCATTGCCAGGAACAAAAGGAGTCTTTCTGCAGTGTAGCTGTATTTTTCCAGTGAGCGCGAATACTTCTAAGAGGCAGGAGAACACCACAAAGGAAGAATAGCAGGTATTTCAGAAGCATAACTAAATAATGTGCTACGTATCAGGTCCAGAAACTTATATTCGTTATCTGATCACTTGTGTCTATTCTTTTGAACATTTAATGGTTTTTTCGATGCTCACAGACTTTTCATAACATTCAAACATTTATTTAACAAGTATTTATCACACATAAACAAGTTTTACCATTTCATATCACTGTTCTGAGTTATATGAGTTAGATATCGCAGATGAGGTCAATTTCAAGGATTTATTTCAATAAAAACAACTATTTGACGATTTTTCTGCATTTTTTTGTTTATCTATTGAGCACCTCATCATAATATTTCCACAAAATAGCACATTTGACATCAAGCAGCGCGCCATGTTGGCATTACTGAATCTTGCCATGAGAATAGAGATGAATCATACTCCATAGGCATACCCTCTGAGCTGGGATGAGGTGAAAGAGTGTTGAAAAAGGGTAAGGCAACATAGCCGGGTTTCATTACTGTTATGATAAGTATTTATTTTTCAAAAAAGTTATTAAATAAATAAGGAAATCAATGAAACGAATTTATCATGATATAAATATAATCAAGAGCCTATCATTACAATATATATATATATATATATATATATATATATATATATATATATATATTATATATATATATATATATAACAAAAAAACTATTCACTCCCCAAGATTGATTCTAAACATGATTATAATAACACAAAAGTAATTTTATTGTACCTTTAACAAAACTTCGAATAACTCAAAATGCCCTATACTTCAGGGCACCAAATCTATTCAATTCCAGAAAGCATAAAAACGGAAACCAAAAGAGTTTCTAGTGAAAAACTGCTTTTACTCCTCAGCATAGTTCTTTGAGCATCACTTCTGAGAAAAAACATTCTTCTTTTTTTCTTCTTGATTATTTGATTGCTTTTAATCATCTATTATTTATATAAGGTGTTTGCCATTTGTTTGTCGCTGATATTCATGCATTTTGTATTGAATCCTTTGTTTGATTTCTTCCTTACAGCTTGTACTGTCTCCAGAAAATAAAACCATATTCTCTTCTATTCTATTCTAAAACAAAGTTAACTCGGACCATTCATCATGGAATCAAGAGATACTCAACGCACTGCGCCACAATAACGAAAGACTATCATGGAATGAACTCATCAAAGGTTCTGGAAGAATTTTGTTTGAACAAGGACTCCATTATGGACCGATATGGAAGCTCATTTGGAACATAATCTGAGGAGATATGTTCCGAGAATACAAACAAGAGCCCATCCAAGAAACATTCGGATGCGAAAAGCGGACAGAATTTATTCTAATGCCCACCGTCGCGCCAAGGAATTGTCTCAATAAATGAAGTTTCGCAAAGTTGTGGAAGTTTTAAGGTCTCAACAGCTTCAACAGCAGACGCCATAAACAAAAAACTTCAGCACCATAATGCCGAGTTTTGGCAGATGAATCTGAATAATATTTACCTATTAATATTTCTGATCCCGTTTATTTGCCGTATAATAGAGAAACTGATATAGGCTGGGACTGAAAAGTTTATCAAAAGCAAATTTGTGGAGCAACTTTCGAACAAGTTAGTTGGGAAGTTAATTAGCGTACGAATAAAAAATATGCTGCGAGCGGAGTTCGGTTCATTCAAACTTTGCAGAGGTAAATATTATCTGACAATTTTATTTATTCGACTATAATTTGCGGATATAATCAAAGCGGATAGGAACATGAGTTTGCAGGAGCATCTGCAGATATAATGAGAAAAATGTACAGGAGACGATACGTACCTTGTTCGTTTCGAAATTCATGCGATGTTGAGTAGAACGATAATGAAGAGGGTAAAGGAATTACTACCCACGAATGATCCTCATAGACGTCGTTAGGAAATTCAGAATTAGATTAAAGATATTTTTTAAAGAAAAATTTACTGAAAATGTTTTTTATCTTCAATGGAAAAACACTGATTGTTGCATGAAACTCAAATTGTGCATCAAAATAAAAACTTGGAATTGATTTGTTTGAAAGTATGAACAGGATGTTCATAAAATCAGATGTGGAGTCATCTGCGACTGAAATATAAACTGTAGTCACTATCTTCCATAGTTCAAGATAACCTCTTGTGAGGTATTCAGAAAAGAGAAACATTCTCCATTGAATATTGAATAGAAATATTTTCCTGTGAATTGTAAAATCCGCGATAAGAATTTATGTTTCGTGAATATCTAACAGAAAACAACTACTTTCGCGGCTAAAATCACGCTGGACATTGAACTAAATCTGATAGATATTGGGAAAAGATCCTATCTCAAAAGAGAAAATCTGAAAGTGAAAATTTGCATTTTTATTGAGATTATTTGATTTTTTATTCCGGTCCCAATTAAGAACCCATATAGATGAATGAGAGAGAGAGAGAGAGAGATTCATTAACTACGTCCATAGATATAAATACATTTGTAGCGGGTCCTTGAGAAAAAAAAAAAGTTAAAAGTTACAAGTTAAAAGAGTAAGACTAAATTTCCTACGGTGATACATCATATTACAACACATGAATAAAATAAGGTTAACTCAGAAACAATACAGAAAGGGGTATAAAAGTTGAATTGTGAAAGTTCATATTTCTTATTCCCAAAGGTAATTTATTATATAGGTTTATATTCAATGAATTTTTCTGTGATACAGAGAGTCTAAATCTTGATGTTCTCAAGAGGTTTCCTGACCTTGTTTGGTGCTGATGCGTGTCTGCTGAAAGAGCAAAATCTGATCTGTTTTTATGTGTTTCAAGCAGAGTGGAATGTATGAAAGCGGAAAGTGGAATATATGAAAGGAAGGGGCATGATCTGGTGATGAATAACTAAGCATGGCAGTGATCTCTGTAGCCCGCCCCTGATATTATTCGAATAACCCTTTCTTGTAAAACAAAATTTTTGTTTGAATGGGAAGAATTACTCCACAAGACAATTCCATAAGTCATATGAGTGTAAAAAAGTCCAAAATAGGCTCTTACAGTATCTGCACCAACAGGGTTTTTCAATCTGCGAATCAAGAACGTGACGCTTGATAATTTTTTCGACAGATTTTCCACGAGACACATCCAGTTGAGTTTGTCATCAATGGATATACCAAGTAACTTGACACTTTCCCGACCTGTTAGTGTGGAGTTTGAAGATATAATAAGATTCTGATTTTTGGCAGAATTGGGCATAAGGTTATTTGAACAGAACCACTCATTTGTCATTTGCAAGGTGAGTTTGGAAGAGTCAATCAGTTCCTCTAATTTACTATCACGATCTATCAGTGTGGTGTCGTCAGCAAAGACAATGAATTCTTTCGGTAATATATGATAATATAAATCATTGATATACAGAATGAATAGGGTTGGTCCCAAAATAGAGCCTTGTGGAACCCCATGGACGACTTGCATCAATGCTGATTTGGCGCCTTCAACCGAAACACACTGAGATCGCCCATGCAAATAAGACCTGAAAAATTCCAATAGAAATCCACGAATGCCATAACAGAAAAGTTTCTCAGGTAATATATCATGGGATACACAGTCAAAAGCTTTAGTCAGATCACAAAGCGTTGAAAAAGAATGCTCCTCCTTCTCGAGTCCATCAACTACATTCGAAATAACACTCAGAATGGCTATCGTAGTTGATTTATTTTTTCTAAAGCCAAATTGCTCAGGACACAGCAAGGAGTTTGTTTCCAGGTAGGATATCAACCTTGTTTTGACTAGCGCCTCTATGATTTTTGCGATAACTGGAATTATGAAAATGGGGCGAGAATTTTCTGCTAAGTGGGGATCCCCTTTCTTTAGCATTGGCAAAACAACTGAAATCCTCAGTGCATCTAGATAAACTCCTAGAGATAAGCAATCATTAATTGAAATTGAAAGTGGAGAAGCAATAATATCGGCTATAGCTTTAATCACCGCACTGTTCAGTTCATAGAAATCCGGACAACTTGAATCCTTCAGCGATTCAATTGTGTCCATCACTTCCTCGGGAGTTACAGGGAAAAAAGAGAAAGCATTCACAGGTGATCTGAGATTTTTCAAATATTCCGTAGGTTCGTGATTCGTATCAGGTAGAGACGAGATTCCGTGAATTCAGATTCCGTGATGGTGGACTCCTTTTTTTTTCCATGGATTTCTGTTACACTCGAAGTTGATTAATCTCCAGGAGTCTCTGCTGATGCTCGAGGAATTTTTCAAAAAAGTTTTATACGCTAACCTTTTTGATTCGATGATGGAATTCCTGTAATCCTTACGTAAGAAAGTGTATGCATCCCAGTCTTGTTGACATTATGAATCAGTTTCACGTTAGAGAGTGTCCGACGTTTGTTAACTAATTCTTCATTGAACCAACAAACAGGCGATATTTTTACATTGCAATCCCTGGATATTTCCAGAAGGAATATCTTCTTTATATGGAGATTTAACGAATTAATGGGACAAAGAAGAATGGTTTCCAAAATAGAGTACTCACCAGAAATCATTTGTAACATTGATACAAGAGAGGCATCGCATTCAATAGGTCTTCAATACATTTTTGTCGACGAAAATCTCCTTCACGCTTCCACAATCATCGAAAAGACCGGAAGAAATGGGAAACACATTTTCAAGAAGCAATCTCACTTTGCAAAGCTGAAAAAATGTTAGAAACATTTCTTCTGGAATGACACTTTGAAATTAGTTTTTTTTTGTCATTGAAACCTGTCGTGGGGTATGATAGATTGATTTTCCCGAAAATATGAACAGGATGTTCATGGAATCACATGTGGAATCATTTGCGACTGAAAGATAAACTTTGGTCACTATCTTCCATCGTTCAAGATAATCTCATTTGGGGTATTCATGTTGAAGAACGAAACATTATCAATTGAATATTCAATAGAAATATTTTTCTGTGAATTGAAAAATCCACGATAAAAATAAAGTTATGTTTTGTGAATATCTAACAGAACACAACTACTTTCCCAGCTAAAGCCACGCTGGACATTGAACTGCATCTGATAGATATTGAGAAAGGACCCCAACCTAATTTCATTTTCATCGTGGATTTTTCAATTCACAGAAAAATATTTCTACTCAATATTCAATTTGAAATATTTCTATTCACTTGAAATTATTTTTAAATTCTGAAAACTGAAAACTTTGGCAGCGGTCAATTGATCGAATTTACTTTGCAATAGGGTTGAGAGTGTCACTGAATCTTTTAGTTTCCTAATGTATGAATATGAAATTGGTAAGATGTGTTAAATAAGAATTTCCAGATTTTGCGACACACGATTTGATATATATCCAACGACTGTTGTCGTTCCAGGATAGGAAATAAAACATATTTCTTTACTACAGTATTTTTTCGATGAAAGTTTTTCTTGAGATTCTTTTTCATGTGAAAATTTAGTTTTTACTTTCTAGTTTCTCCTTTTTTCATTTTGCGATAGATAATTCGCCATTATCTTCAATATCTGCGAATTTTTCATGCATATCTTACAGTCGGTGTTATGAATATGATTACTATGATAATTGTTAAATACACACATGGTTCAATGAGAAAAAGGAATTTTGCATAGTGCCTTGTACCAACCATAGAAATCTTTGAATTTCAATTTATAATAAATAATACTGATATTATTTATTATCTTATTATGCATGGATAAGTTCTATTATAAATTTTTTATCAAAATATGAGAGAGCATTATTGAAAAAAGAATTGAAAATTATTATACAGGATGTTACCCAATAAGCACGGGAGTTTTTAGGGGATGATTCCTTGTCGAAAATTGAAGGTGGTCTTTCATGTAAACAAAAGCTCTCAGGCTTTTCCTAGAAAAGTTACCCGCTTCCAAAAATTAGTTTTCTTTCAAAGGAGTGGAATTTGCAACCCATATTACTTTTAACCGAAACAAAATTTCCCAAAAAAAATGTGTTGGAAAGAACGATTCATTGCTAAACTTTTCCAACTCTTGTGTTGTGTCCGTAAAAGCAATAGTTTCCTGATAAAAAAATAAAATACAACATTGTGCAAGAACGTAAATGGAATCGAAAAAATCTAGTAGGCGGCTGACGCGTTTTGTTTGCACAATGCGATATGTAGAATATTGCATTAAAAATACAAACAAAACAAAATTATGTGTATTACACAAAAAAGGCAACACGATCGAACGGAACGGAGTGCTCGAAATGTTGTATTTTATTTTTTAATAGGAATTTATTGCTTTTACGGACACAACACAGGGGTTGAAAGAATTTTGCAATGAACCGTTATTTTCAACACATATTTTTTAATTGAGAAATTTTGTTTCGTTGAAAAGTTCGGGCAAAAAATGGAATAGGGGTTGCTGTTTCAACCCTTTAAAAGATCGCAACAAAATTCATAGGTAGCCTTTTTATTGGTAGAACATGACCACAAAATGCCATTTCTTCAATTCTCCAGCAATTTCAAGAAAAAAAAACTATTTATAAGGCAAATCCACATCTGACTCATGACGTCAACGACAATTTTTTCAAATGGAACACCCTATATATCATTCAATATTGGGAATCTCCATGGCAGGCTGATTTCAAAAATATGTCACACATAGGGTTTGTATACAGTGTGTCCAAAGAATTCAGTGCTCTCGTAAAGTAGTGGACAAATTCGTAAAAAATCAAAGGAATAATTTTTTAAAAGAACGCTCGAAGCCGTCGAATTTTATTTCCATTTGGGCATTCTTTCAAATTTAATCAATACATACAGAATGATTCGTGTAGGAGAAATAACGTCATCGGTATTTTTTCAATGGGAACTCCATTTTTCATTACGGAATGTCGAAAGGTGATTATGAGTATGGGTGAAATGAAAATAAAATAAGAAAGAATATTTTGAAATATGAAAATACTAAATTTAATGGCAATTATAGCTTCAAACAAAGATCAAATTGAATCTTCAAATGGTGCAACGTTTGCTATCTGACAGTAGCCAAGACGATGAATAAATTATTTTTGAACATTGTCAGTAATCGTTACGAATTCTTGCTTTCAAATCTTTTAAATTCTCCGGCCTATTAACATCCACTTTACGCTCCAAGTATCCCCACCAGAAGTATTCAAGTGGTGTCAAATCAGGAGATCTAGCTGGCCACTCAATCGGTCCCCTTCTCCCTATCCAGCTGCTGCATAATGGAAGATCAGGTTCCTCTTGATCTGGATACAAAGCCAGGAATGAGGTTGAATTGAAGAAAATCCAAATATATTTTACCAGTCAGGTTCACGTCAAAGAAATAGGAACCCAGAATTCTTCCGTCGACTATGCCACACCATACATTCACTTTCTGTGGATTTTGAGTGTGATACTCAATCCACCCACCATCGGGAATTTTCGGTAGCAGAACATCACTTTCCAAAGACTCGTTCATCCAACGAACAGCGAGGCTTTGGAACTCATTGCCTAGGGAGGTGTTCCCCGAGGCATACAACCTTCAGAAATTTAAGAAGAACACCAACTCCTACCTTCTTTCCCTAGGTTCCCACGATGTTCTCTGAACATTACAGGATATCCCTTTTCGTGGGAACCAGAACATAAAAAAAAAGAGCCCAATAATGGCAATTTTGCCTATTGACGTGGGTGTTCAAACCAAACGTATAGCCTCGTCAGGAAAGGAATTTTTTTTTACAAAATTATTATCATTATTGCATAGCTGTTGCAGTTGTTCCCAGAATTGATCATGCCGATCAAAGTCGTCTTTATTCAGCTCATGGAGGAGACGTACCTTATAAGGATGGTGCCTTGTTTTTCTCAGAATTTTGTGGACTGTAGACGCTGCCATATTGAAATCTAAAGCCAATTGGTTGAGTGTTGTGTGATGATTTTCATGCACTGCCAACACAACATTAAGCATTAAGGGTCGACCAGATTTAGGAAGATCACGGGCATGCCCAAATTCACGGTATTTTGACTCAACTTTGCTCACCACGCTTTGGTTAATAGGTTGCCGATCAGGATGAGATGCATTAAACAATTCAACTACTTTTCTTTGGGTGCGCATTCTGTCTCCAAATCCTATCATGCAAAAAATTTCAATTGAGATTACAATTTTTCCTTGTCTTTTAAAAAGCCATTGTTGTTGTGTGATAGCTGGACCCAAGTGACAAGATTGACAATTGACAAGTGAACTTTGAAGTAAATTGACAATTAACAAATGAACTATGAAATAGATTGGCAGGGAACATCAAACCATGGAGATATCAGAATCAAGAAAGGAATATCCCTGTCATACGAGAACACACTGGAAGATGATCAATCTAATGAGGACTGTCATCCGTCAAATATATGTTCCAGTATTCCAAGGAAGACCAGACAAGACTCTTCAATTCTCACATTTGAGTCATCACAATTGAATATAAGTTCAAGGGAGAAGTCTAATTAGACCTGTCCTGATCAAAACAAACAATTGAATAACTCCGGGAGTGTCCATAATACGAATTTTCAAAGGTCTACAAGTTCTTGGTAGAACTTGTAGACCTTTGAAAGTTCGTATTATGGAACATTTAAATAGTAATGAAGTTTCTGCCTTCGGTCATCACTTAAGATTCAACAATCATAATTTAAGTCCAAATAGATATTCACAAATCTCACATGAAGTCAGTTCCAAAAATTGTAATAGATTAGATTTTCTTGAAGATTTACACATTAGTAAAGAAAAATTCAACAATAACCTTTGTCTCAACACGCAAGTCAATTAAATAGATCCTATATTCCACTTCATAGACGTCTAAATTAAATAATATTTAACTTCCTTAGCTTTTTTACTCTAATTCACATTTCAGTGTTTTGTTAATCAACAATAAACGCCATGTGTGAAGTGGAATAAAAATAAAATAGAAAATTGAAGTAACAGTCTTCTTCACATAAAAGATTCAATAAGTTGAACCAGAAAATGGTAGATCACAGGGGAAAAACAACCACTTTCAGCCAGAGTTCTTCGGACCTGTGGCTGGTGACTACTCCGTACTGATGAGGGCCAAAAAAGCCTGAAACCGGTATGCGGATTGTTAGGTGAACACGACATAAATTAAACATAATCGAGCTTATCAGAAAGAAACATTTGCATTCAATGTCCATTTATATGGAGGTATGCATGGATTTTCAGGTGAATATCATTCAACGTTCTGCGTGATATTTGCTACGAAAGTAGTTTTTTTCCCCTGTGATCTACCATTTTCTGGTTCAATTTATTGAATCTTTTATGTGAAGAAGACTGTTACTTCAATTTTCTATTTTTTTTTGTTAATCATGCTAATTAATTTCAATTTCCATTCTCTATGATGATTTTACTTGTATCTCTTTGCAATTTGCCAGCCTCTTTTTCGGTTTTCTTCATACTGAGAACACAAGTCATGTTCTGGATTATCACCTTTTATACTCTGTTTTACTCCAGCTGTGGAAATTGTGAAGGTGGGTCTAGTTCCCATTATGGGTCCAGTTCCCATTAGACTTGTATCACACTTTTCATCCCCCAGTTGCGGTTCAACTGAGCCATGGTAGATAAGGAGTTTTATTTTTATCAAGGAAAATTTTAATTCATTGTCCATGGACACTACCAGAGTTATTCAATTGTTTGTTTTGATCAGGATAGGTCTAATTAGACTTCTCCCTTGAACTTATATTCAATTGTGATGACTCAAATGTGAGAATTGAAGAGTCTTGTCTGGTCTTCCTTGGAATACTGGAACATATATTTGACAGATGACAGTCCTCATTAGATTGATCATCTTCTAGTGTGTTTTCGTATGACAGGAATATTCCTTTCTTGATTCTGATATCTCCATGGTTTGGTGTTCCCTGCCAATCTACTTCATAGTTCACCTGTCAATTGTCAATCTTGTCACTTGGGTCCAGCTATCACACAACAACAATGGCTTTTTAAAAGATAAGGAAAAATTGTAATTTTAATTTTCATCCTGGCCAAGAATATGTATTTCAACATGTGTGTCACGTAAAGCTATACAGTGTGTCCGTAAAGTATGGAACAAATTCATTTTTAGCTAAACAGGTCATTTTAAGAAATAATCCTGAAACACGTCGATTTTTGATGTTAATTTACCGTATTTTAAAATGATAATCTAATATACAGGGTGAATTACGTTCGAGTAATGACGTCACCGTCATTTTTTTTAAATGGAACACCCCCATTTTGTCTCAATTTTCGGATTACTCTAGCTGAGCTGATTCCAAAAATGTATCACATGTTGATTCCAATTGGTACAGGGTGGACAAAAATACAATAGTTTTGTGTGTGCTCATAAAGTAACGCGTAACATTCTTCATTAGGTAAATTAACAATATTATCAAAAATACTTATTGTCTAGTGGACAGAATATGCTGGAATACATGACTTTATAAATGTTCGAACTGCAGCCCTTGCTGTATTTGACAGTAACCCAAACGGTGTACAAATCCTTGTTGAACCTTGTATATGGTTTCTTGCGTAATATTGTTTATTTCTGTTCGAATTTTCTCTTGTACATCTGCAATATTTGCTGGTTTCGTTTTATAAATAACATTCTTCAGATGGATACACAGAAAATAATCCAAAGGATTTAAATCTGGTGACCTCGCTGGCCATTCAGTGGGTCCACGTCTATCAATCCACTTGTTCGGATTAATTTCATCTAGGTACCTTCTAACATCTACAGCATAATGTGGAGGTGCACCATCCTGTTGAAACCATAAACTTTCATCAAAACCTCCAGGATTACCTCTGCTGGGAACCAAATTACGTAAAGTAGGTACGAAATACCCCCTCAAAAAGTCAAGGTACGTTGCCCCGTTTAAATTACTTTCGAAAAAGTAGGGTCCGATGATTCGATTTCGTACAATTCCAGCCCATACATTTACCTTCTGAGGGTATTGTGTATGATGCTCACGCATCCAGTGGGGGTTTTCTTTTGCCCAGTATCTACAATTCTGACGGTTAACCTCACCATTTAACATGAAAGTGGACTCATCAGAAAAAATAATGTTTTGTATCAAGAGAGGGTCTCGGTGACATTTATCCATCATTTCTTCGCAAAATTGGAGTCTTCTATCGGGATCATCTTCGTTTAATTCTTGCACAAGTTTGATTTTATAAGGATGCCATTTTTCAAGCTTCAATAGTTTGTGTACCGTTGTTTTGCTAACACCGATATAGCGACTAACTTTACGAACAGAAGTGTGCGCATCTTCTTCAGAACCTTCTAATGCTGTATCAGCATTTGCAGGGGGACGACCTGATTTGCGTACATTTTCAACATTACCAATTTCTCGAAATTTCGTTTCAATCTTACTGACTGTTGAACGCGTTATAGGTCTTTCTGGATATTTATCATTAAACAAATTGCACACTTCCATCTGAGTTCGCGATCTGTCTCCATACCCAATCATCATAAGTATTTCAATTCTTTGTTTTACACTTAACTCCATTTCTACTTCCAATTAAATCTAAGCAATCATTCGAATATTCACGAATACCAAAAATATTGTAGTACTAAACTGTCACTGAACATCAATAAATTACTAAACAAATAATGACATTTCCCAAAAAAGTGGACGACTATGTTTTTTATAAATAGATAAGAAATATTTTTTGTCATATTCTGTCTGCTAGACCACAAGTACCAAACATGTTCGGAAACAGCTCATTTTCATTACTCTAAACATGTAGCGTGTTACATTTAACCCAATTGCCGCTAGACAATAAGTATTTTTGATAATATTGTTAATTTACCTAATGAAGAATGTTACGCATTACTTTATGTGCACACACAAAACTATTGTATTTTTGTCCACCCTGTACCAATTGGAATCAACATGTGATACATTTTTGGAATCAGTTCAGCTAGAGTAATCCGAAAATTGAGACAAAATGGGGGTGTTCCATTTAAAAAAAATGACGGTGAAATCATTACTCGAACGTAATTCACCCTGTATATCAGATTATTATTTTAAAATACGGTAAATTAACATCAAAAATCGACGTGTTTCAGGATTATTTCTTAAAATGACCTATTTAGCTAAAAATTAATTTGTTCCACACTTTACGGACACACTGTATAACTTTCATTGATCATGAGATATTTTAAGGTCTTTTTGGCTTCTTGTACACCTGACGGGTAAGTTACCTCACATTTAAAATATGTCAATTTTCTTTCTCAAAAAAACTCTCAGGAACTTATTCTCTATCAATATTACTTACTTTCAGGTACGCACTGATGATGACTTAACGGTCGAGTGCGCTTTGCTACGATTTTAATAAATTATTCTATGCACGAAATACAATTTTTTCCATCGATTAAAAATGAATGTATCCAGTTCTTTACGAAAGCACTGTATAATTCTTTACTGCATACCATTTGGATGCCAGAGACAACCGCGATTCGCATCATCATTGATCAGCAAGCTCCGTGACTCGAGCTGTACTGATAAATCTCTCAATTCTCTGGCAATTGGTGTAATATTATTCAAAAACATGAATGGATAAATAACCAAGTTAAAGTACTCCGATGAATCAAACTAATGAAACAAAACGCTCGAAAAAACATTACTCCTCAATTACTTTCACGACCACTGAGCCCGAATCCATCCTACTTATATTAACAAATAAGCTGCGATGATGCCGCTGAAATTAAGCTTGTTTCTCCGGAACAAAGTTTCATATGTTCTATGTCAAAGCTACAAGCGGCCGCAAAGATGGGACAAAGTTGCAGAAAAGTTCAGCGGAGCTTAAAAGTTTGCTCGCCTTGTCACCGTCTCTAGCGATATTAAAATTTGGTGGCTGCATATTGCGCGAGCAATATCTTTGTATAAATTTTATCGGAATTTTGGCAGCAAAATTGTGGATTAACAGCTCAAACAGACTCTTATCGGAGTCGACCGTACTCCGTGCATACTTTAACAATTTATGCATGGGGAGGTATAGATTCCACAGTGCGTCAGAATGGTGTACAGCACGCCAATGTGGCCGTGTTGAAGATCGCATGAAAAAATAAAAACTCGTGACGGGTAAACAACGAAGAAAAGTGAAAAAAAAATAACGACTGCATACAGGATATATATGAATCATCTCAGATATAGACGAAAAAAAAACGTGTACGGTCGGGGGACCCCCGTCAGGAACGATGTTCTTTTACGCGGTTTGCGATGGGTGTTGACTGGTAGAAATCGTCACGTGATACCAAGCATTACTATACCTATATATCCTCTTTCCGAACTCCTCCGCCACAGTGAGAACTATTTTATTCCTGATAATACTATTCGTCATATTATATCAAACTGATGTGCCACATATTCAATGTAAACCATCAATCCAACTTCGGCATACAAAAAAACCTTTTTACCAAAAAATTAAATCGACGAAAAAATCAACTGAAAAGCAAAGAATAAAATAAACCTTCTTAGTCTGAATGCTAATTGAGCTCCTGAACTAATGTGACTAACTGATTTTGAGTCGACGCCAAACAACCAATTATCGAAGATCATTATATTGATTTGTTGAAAATATAAACAGGATGTTCATAAAATCAGATGTGGAATAATCTGCGACTGAAAGATAAACTTTAGTCACTATCTCCCATCGTCAAGATAACCTCTTGTGGGGTATTCATGTTGAAAAGGGAAACATTCTCAATTGAATATTGATAGAAAGATTTTTTTGTGATTTGAAAAATCCACGATTGAAATGAAGTTATTTTTTGTGAATGTCTAACAGAAAACAACTACTTCCCCGGCTAAAGCCACGCTGGACATTGAACTACATCTGATAGATATTCTGAAAAGGCCCTAACTCAAAAGAAAAAATCTGAAATTGAAAATTTGCATTTTCATTCAGATAGTTATTTGATTTTCTATTCCAGTTTCGATTAAGAACTCATGAAGATGAATGAGGCAAAGAAGAATGTTTTCCAAAAGAGAGTACTCACCGGAAATCATTCGTAACATTGACGCAGGAGAGACATCGCATTCACTAGGTCTTCAATACATTTTTGTCGACGAAAATCTATTTCACTCTTCCACGATCATCAGGAAGACCGGAAGAAATGGGAAACACATTTTCAAGAAGCAATCTCACTTTGCAAAGATGGAAAAAGTTCGAATCATTTCTTTTGGAGAGACACTTTGAAATTAGTGTTTTCTGACATTAAAACCTGTCATGGGGTATGTAGCCGGGGAAGTAGTTGTTTTCTGTTAGACATTTACAAAAAATAACTTCATTTTAATCGTGGATTTTTCAATCTTTCTATCAATATTCAATTGAGAATTTTTCCCTTTTCAAAATCATTATATTACTTTGAAAGAAGTAATCAAAACGCAGCCGTGCATCTCGCTGCCATCATTTTACGCTTTACCTAATTCAATTGCTAGTCTGTTTGGCGCCGACTCAAAATCAGTTACTCACATTAGTTTAGGAGCTCAATTATCATTTAGACTAAGAAGGTTTCATTTTATTTTTTACTTTTCACTTACGTTTTGTCGGTTAATTTTTTGTCAAAAAGTTTTTATTTTTCAATTTTTCATAGCTGAAATCTACTAATTACTACCCACTTAATTTTTGATTACCTCCAAAATACTTACTTACCTAGCTTACTCCAACTATTAACTATTAAATAATATGATTTTCTATTTTAACTATTTATTGTTATAATATATATATATATATATATATATATATATATATATATATATATCTATATCAATTTTGAAAGTGCTGGTCAGTTGATTTCATCGCTTGGTATATAATTCCATCTTTTCATAGAATGTAATCATTTTGACGGATATAGGAGGGTCCATCAATGTTAACTACATATGTGTTAGTTCACAAGTGAAGAATCAATCATCCCCTATTTTTCTACCCATAGGGGTAGATCATTTCATTCCAAATTGGAATATGATCAACTATGATACATTTCCTAATAAAAGAAGGATCATGCAAATCAGAAAACCCACTACAAAGTTATGCCTGATAGAATCGGTTAACGGACCAAAATTCAGAGGGTGAACGATCAATATCCTTCATTTTGCTACCCTTAGGGATGAATTTTGTAGTTCAAATTGAAATGGGACCATCTTCGAAGTACACCTTATCCAATGAAATCATCGGGATCGAACCGCTCTGTGAAAAGTTGTGCGTGGTCATACATTAAAAAAAATATACGCGTCGAATAGAGAACCTCCTCCTCTTTGGTTTCGTCGGTTGAAAAACATGAGAAATTATGTCTCAAGAAGGATATAGTCATCCAAACACGTTATATAGTTTCTCAATATTTTTCCCTTTGACAGTTGACGTTTTCTATTCCATCACATTTATATGTCATTATACCATGCCATACTATTAGAGTAAGATCCCAGAGTCGGCAATCCTACATCATTTTAGGAAAGCTGAGATTTCTAGTATGAATAGTGTGAAATGTTGTTGAGAATGTACAAAAAGGTACATAAAACATTCGTCACCTACGTTGAAGTATGGTAATATTTTGATACTTACGACAGCGAGATAGCCGGACGAATACTTGAATAACAAAACAAATAATTTCTCAATTTCGAAGAAATTGTTTTTTTCATAATGAAATAACTAATGAGAAACATTTTTGAAGACAAGCTTTTATTAGGCCGTGTACTAAAACGTATGAAATAAGTTTAAGACATTGCTGACAATGATTTAATTATTTTTTGTAGAATTATTTGTTTTTGAAAACATTGTCGCGCGAAGTGTTCATAAAAGTAGGTAATAATTGATTCCATTGGTGAGTAACAACTTGTCGAGGTATTAATCGTATTACAACTCGTGCGACAAGCTTTTTGAAAGCAAATAATTCAACAAAAATTAATTAAATCATTGTCAGCGATGACTCATTTTATACGGGTTAGTACACGGCTCAAATGAAAGCTTGTCTTTAAAAAGGTTTTTCAATAGTTATTTTTTGCTGTCGTCGAACAAAAATGCATTTTGATCAAAAATCGTTTCTCCGATCGATTTTCCACACGGGTACTTTTATTCAGGAAATTGTCGAGGTAACCTTGTTTTGTTAAAATATATTGACAAATCCCAGTCCACACCCCAAAACTTTGAATTTGGGGTGTGGACCATCGGGGGTAGTCCGTTCCTGACTTTGTAGCGAAACAACTGACTCCTGCATGGAAGCTCATCGAAGGAATTCATTTGTTCAGTCAACTAGTAACTACAGACCAATATCACTGATAACAAACTTTGCAAAAATATTCGAGAAGGTCCTAAGGAATAGATCAGTATCATACCTCAATAAGTATAAAATATTATCTGACAAGCAATTCGGTTTCAGGGAAAATGTTTCCACACAAGATGCGATAGCTTCCCTAACAAATAATGTATTTTCTGCCCTACATAAAAGTATGCCTTGCCTATGCATGTTTGTAGATCTAGCTGAAGCATTTGACACTGTTAGCCACCCACTACTTATGGAATCTCTAGAAGATATCGGAATAAGAGGTAAACTCCTCACACTCCTCGAAAGCTATATTCCAAACAGAATCCAATGTGTAAGAGTCCGGGCTGAGTACAGTGATAAGCTTCCCGTGGAGTTTGGAGTACCACAAGGGACCGTTCTGGGACCGATCTTATTCACGATATATATCAATAATCTGTTCAAAATTGAGAGCTCTGGAGAAATCATAGGCTCCGCAGACGATACGGCCACCGTTTACAAAGCAGCTACCTGGGGGGAGTTAAAAATGACAGTACAAACCGATATTTCCCGTATCAAACATTGGTTTGATCAGAAGTTGTTAACAATAAATTTGGAGAAAACCCAGTATATACCATTCACATGTTACGAATCCAAGACACCTGATTTTAACTATATAGAAATATATCAAAAAGCATCTATTTCTCATATACTACCATAAAAAAGTTTTAAGTACTAGGGTGTACTCATTGATGACCATTTGAGGTGAGATGTCCATATTAAATACGTAATAAAAAAACTGCAATTTATTCTATATAAATTCAGACATCTTTGTCATACATTACCTCAGAAAGAACTAAAAATTGTGTATTTTGCACTTGTAGATAGTCATCTGAAATACCGCATCTTGGCTTGGGGCGCAGCACTCAGAAAACACCTTCAGAAATTCTACAACGAAGATTCTTGAAACTAATGTTACATAAAAAATGGGACTACTCAACAGAACCGACTTACACTGAGTCAGGAGTGTTCGACCTCAGGCAGAAATTCAGTTATAAATGTATGATCAAGTATCACATAAGTAAGAAATTTAAAAAAAGCAATCATGAATATGACACACGTAGAAAAAAAATACACTTAATTCCCTTCATGACAAAATCTAAAGTTACATTTCATAAGGTATCCGGATAGGTAAGTATTTTGTTTCCATATCGCATCTCCCGTGCAACCAATCTCCAGATGAAATTGATCCAAATTCAAATATTCTAAAAGTCAATGTTGAATAAATCTACTCTCTTGCTTCAATTTCAAAAAATTTAATTGTGTTCTGTTATAAATTATTCAGTTATTACAGTATATATGTGTGTATTTTTCATATTTTATATTTATATTTTTAATTGCTACACTGTGTCGGAACAAGTATTTTACTTACCGAGTATATTTACTCATCATATCATTTACTTTAGTATTTAGTATTTGTTATCCATTCTCCATTTCATTAATGCCTGTCGTGTGATATTCAATAGGTCGTTCTAGTGGAGTGTTCATCATTATTATCTTATACTACTTCTATTATAACGTATTGTATTGCTTATATTATTATGTGAGTGAATAAATTTATTATTATTATTATATATTATAATCACCAAAATTAAGATGATTTTGAATATTCACTTTGAAAGTTATCAAAGAAAAACATTTTTCATTTTGTAACTTTGAGGGCCCGTAACTTGGTAACGAAGGCTTTCAGGAACAAAAGTTATATGGAGCACTGGTGATATTTTGACCCCACCTATACATTCGCGAGAGGAAAAGAGGAAGTCCAGGGACACCCTGTATACCTATAAGTGTTTTATTTTACACTGTTGGAAAAGAGTTGTTGAAATAACAAAAAATAAGAAACCCAGGAGGTCCACTAGTATTATTGGTGGAATTGGCAAATTTCGATATTGACGATGTTCACATTTACACATTTGTGGCTTTCACACAAATTTTTGCTATTTAACAAATTCAGCAAAGTAAATGACACAATTAGACTGTAGACGATTCTACAAAATCAGTAGTGCATCAACAACATTCAGTTGCTATTTTTCACCTTTTTTTGTTAAGCTGACCCAAAAATGTTTTTACAGTGAAGTAATTCATTTACTTTTTTCAATGAATTAACATAATATTTAAGTGAAATCAACATTGTAATATTGTCGATTCCTTCACTAATTATCACATTTATAAACTGACAAGAAGAATTTGTAAACCTATGCTGTTGGAATCTCATTCTCTTTGTGTTATTGTTGAAATAAAATTTTGTCAATTCTTTTCTTCTAGTTTTTCATACTACACAGAAAAAAGTTTTATTGTCTTTCATTTCTTGTGAAAACATAAATAATATTTTTTTCAAATGACGTCAATTAGGATTCACTATCACTATTTTTTTTTTGTGAAAATATCTAATATTTGTTGGTAATATAGTTTTTCAGGAGGGATGGTTTAATAAATCAAGAATATATAACATTAGAATATTTTAATGCTTCTATCATAAAAAAATAAGTACTCTATCATAATAAATAACTGCTGACTATCGATAAATTGAAATTAACATCATTATGTGAAGAAATGTACAAATAAACATAAAATAACACAATGAGTGAATGCCAGCTTCATAATCTTTTGGTGGATTAATATAAAAAAATCCTCTATCTATTATAATGAATAACACTGCCACGTGGGGGTAAAGAGCAGTAAGTGCAAGAATAAAGATTTTGAGTTTGCCAATTTATATTTTTTTGTACCCGACTGCGGCGAAGCCCAAAAAGACAGTTATGTGTTTGACCTGTATGTATGTACACAGGTCAAACACCTAACCGTCCTTTTTTGGCTTTGCCGCAATCGGGTAAAGAAATATATGAATTGGCAAACTCAAAATCATTTTTCTTGCACTCACTGCTCTTTACCCTCACGCGGCAGAAGAGTTGAATGCCGAGAAAATAAAAATAACAACAGGTACCTAGTAATAAAATGTAATAACACCGAAACAAAATGTTTGCCTAAATTCACAATGCAAGTCACTATTCCAAAATAATTTCAGATTTTGGCACAATACAATGAAAATTCTGTTTATTTGGCAAACTCAAATCATATGCAAACAGATGCTTCAAATTTTTAAGACTTATCACCTCGTAATTGAATATTTCTGATTCTTCTACTATGTAAGATTGAGATTTGTCATCGAAGCATTTCGTAAACCAACACTCACAGAACAATATTGAGTCATTGGTGGAATGAGCACACTACAGATACCACATTAACAATACGTCTCACAGAGGACAGAGGACTGACTGAGACGATGTGCTCTGAAAGCTTACGCCTACTTCATTGTTTTAGAGTCACTTATAATATTGCATCTAGGTAGCCATGATCGGACGAATTACAATCGCGAAGTTTCAGTGATTAGTATGATATATAGGAATGAGAAAAGATGGTGAAGTTACATTTTCGTGTCTAACTATAATTTATCAAATGGCGACCATTTTTTGACAAGCACATTCTAAAAAAAGGATTTTTTGACGAATCTAACGATACTAATTTATTTTCAATAGGATTGAAAATAAGAACATAAATCAATTTATGTTCTATTTTCAATACAATTGCACTGAGGAAAATACTGGATTATCATCTATTTACTTTTGTCAAGTGTGTCATAGATAGCCATGATGCATCATATTTTGAAGTCTTCTTCGCAAAAGTTTTTTAATTTCCGTTGAATTTCAGTTTAATTTTTCTTCAAAATGAAAAAGTGAGTATGTTATTAATATTTTGTGAATGTCATAGAAATTCAAGGAATACTGCTGAGTTGTATGCTCAGAGATATCCCAATCGACAACATCCAGCCCATCAGTATTTTTCGTATGTTGAGAATTGTTTAAGGCAAGAAGGAAATCGAGAGGCCGAACAGAAGTTTGACATAAATGAAGGCACTGTTAATAACGATATTGCTATGGTTGAGAAATTAGTCAAGAAATGCAGATGAGTCATGAATCAGCAAGAAAGATACCGAAAATGCACGGATATCGAGGATTCAAATATCAGTTACATCAACATTTGTATGCTGACGATGGCGATAGACGGGTAGTGTTTTGTGATCGGCTGCTTCAAAATCATAGAGTTAACCTAAATTTTATCAACTTCATTCTATTTTCCGATGAATCACGATTTACAAATAATGGTGAGTTCAATAAGCAAAATACTCGGTACTGCACCCAACAAAATCAACATGCGATGAGAGAGGGCAATTTTCAAGGATGGTTTGGCGTACATTTCTGGGCTGGTATCGTTGAAAACAGAATGAATGGGCCAATATTGTTTCAAGGTCAGTGAACAGGGGTTAGGTACTTGGGTTTTCTTCAAAATGAAATCGAGGATCATCTCAATAATCTACCTTTAGCAGTTTCACGGCGAATGTATTTCCAACAAGATGGAGCACCCCCTCATAACCACCGGTAACAATTGAAAAGCAATTCTCTTTCTCCTTACAAGAACATGGCGAACGTTTGCTGAATTAGAAATTGAGTGATACGTGTCACAGAACAGCATTTCGTTTACGAGCGCACTGCTTCCTGTAACTGGTATGAACCACATACAACTAATGAACCCAATTATGAACAGAATTTGAGGGTTTTGGGAATATTCTGTCCAGAAGATTGGCTCTGACCTATTTATAGATAGATAGATAGATAGATAGATCTTTATTTAACTACATTATGTTAAAAAACATTTGTAGCAAATCAATAAATACAGAAACTAATAATGTACAAATTCACAATTAAAATACAATAACAATAAAAATAAAATAATGTGTGTACACATATGTAGACATTACGATATACCATACACATAGTATGGTGTTAAGATAGTTGGATCAAATCACATCCCGGGTGGGTCAGCCATGTACTCAGCGATAGTGTAGTAACACTTTTTCTGCAGTATCACTTTGATAGAGTTTTTAAACGTAGCTTGGTTTTCGTTTTTTAGTGTGGTAGGAAGTATATTGTAAAGATCAACATTTATTGAGTTTTTGAGAGACTTATTGTATTTAAATCTTTGAGACCTGATCAGATTCGCGTTGCGTGTATTATAGTCATGGTAGTTTGAGTCAGTCAGGAGTTTTTTTTTTATTTTCATGAATCTCGAGCAAAGTCTGATAAATGAACAGAGTTTGTAGAGGCATAATACTGAGTTGGCAGAATAATGGCCGACAAGAATCCCTATAACCCGCACCACAGATTATTCTAATGGATTGCTTTTGAATTTTAAACACTTTTTCAGAGTGAGAGGAATCTCCCCAAAGGGTCAATCCATAGCTGATATATGATTGGATAAGAGCAAAGTACGCAGAAAGAAGGGTATTTTTGTCAACAAACGATTTCAGTTTTCTCAGAAGAAAATTGTGAGTACTCAATTTGGAACAGGTATTTTCCATGTGTGGTTCCCAGCATAAACTATCGTCAATAGTTGAACCTGAAAGTTTAGCATGGACACCCACTGCTACTTTATTGTTTGTCTCATTGTACTCATTCCTTGGGAATCAATTTGAGGAATTTCCCTGAAACTGAAGTTTTTCTGATAAAATTCAATTCTATTGGTGAAAATGGTGATTTTTGAAAAATGGGACGAATGATTGTGTGAATAGAAAAAATAAAGTTGAATTAAGCTCTTTGACAACTTTGCTCGGAACTGAATAGTTGCTCTGACACCTATGAAAATGCTTTCTTTGACCACGTTTATACTGAGCTTGAGACTATGAGGTTTACAAAACACATCACCGATTTTGTCAAATATTTCTAGTCACACTACCGATCTCTGACTGATACGTTAACTATATCGTCCTGTACTGAGTTTGTTTTTGATTGAATAATCAATGAAATTTCATTATAAAAAATACTTATACCAATAGAATATTGGTTTCACCAAGAAAAGTCGTATAACTGTTTTTTAATTGATGACTTTTCTGGCCAACCTTGGGGTTATTTTCCTGGGAAAAATTGTAAGTTTTCATCCATTCTTAGGAGACACATTGGTCCACTCTTGGAATCTTAGAAGAGAAAATTCTACGGGCATTTAGAAGTATGTATAAATGTTACGAAACCTGCTGAGAAAAACATTGAACGAGCTGAAATGTGTCTTGAACAAGGAGGAATGCACTTTGAAAATTTACTACATTGGAAGGAAATAAATTATTATCCATGACACTTGACAAAACTAAATAAATTATTATCCAGTATTTTCCCTAGTAATATTTAATTCATGGTCTAATTTTCAATCCAATCGCAAATAATTTTGTATCGTTAGATTCGTCAAGAAATTATTTTATGGAAAGTTCTTGTAAAAAAATGGGCGCCATTTGATAAATAATAGTTAGACACGAAAATGTAGTTTTGCCAAATTGTCTTATTCCTACCTTTCATAATAGTCACTAAAACTAATTTTCTGACATCACCTGAGGTCCTCAGATTAGTTTACGTCCGATCATGGCCACCTAGATGCAATATTGAAAGTGACCCTAAAAAATGAAGTAGGCGAAAAAACTTCCTAAAATGTCACATTTTGATCCAGAATTGTCTCCGAAATCCAATAATGTTATAATATACAGGGTGTTCCATTCAAAAATTCATAACCGGAGCCATTTCCTGTGAAACCGGAAGTGACCGGAAAGTGAAAAATATGCGAAAACTCTTGTCTTCACATACCAATCACCGATACCAAATCTCATTTAGATACACCTGATATTCTAGAAGTTGTCTTGTCTCATAGATTCGTTGACACCCCGTATATAAATTCTTGGATTGGGCCTCCAATACGGCACTTTTATCCAGCACTCCCCTTCTTACGTAACCGCTCCCCAAAAGTCATTCAGGCGTTTTGTGATATTCTATACCCTTTCTCTTTTCAAGTTCATCAGGGTTGAGTTTATACGACATTACAATAATTTCCGCGATGATATTCGTGTAACAAGGAAATAAACAGAGTTATATACAACGTCTCCCACAGAGTGATTCACGTCCCTGGCAAACGTACGATCATAATCGCTGTGGCGGTGGCCACATTATCAAACCATATAACGGCGTACGGCGGCGAAGATGACTGCCTACCGCCAACGCACGTACTTCCAGCAGGAAGTGGTCGTACGTACTGAGTGTTTGGCGGTTACGTGCTGAAACGTCTTCGTCCTAGGCCAGTAAATGATTTAGCCAGGATGTAACCTCTAGAGACCTGAGTTGCATCCATTTTCAGTTGATCGTGGGTGAGATTGATCGAAAACCTGTCGTCTAACTCAATACAGCAAGTGGCATATGAGTTGCTTCATATATACAGGGTGAACCATACATTCTCTTTTTCAGACGGAATGTTCTCTATATTATTGTATCTACGGATTACACGTGTTATTTTTTTTGTATCAGGTTTCTCTATCCCTAAAATCGACCGTTTTGAGTTATTTAGATTTTTTCCAAATTTTGAAATGTGCACAAAAATCTTATAGAATGTTCATGGATGACTCTGTAAATAAGTAGGCTATCAGATGTAAGATTCCATTCTGTATGGATTTCTATTTGGTTTCCCTATACCGATCTTTCATAGTTTATGAGTGATTTGAGATGTTCCGTTCTTTTTGAAAAGAGAAACATTCTCGATTGGATACTCAATAGAAATATGTTTCTGTGAATTGAAAAATCCACGATTTAAATGAAGTTTACTTTTTGAGAATATTTTACAGAAAACTTCCCCGGAAAATCCAAGCTGGACATTGAACTACATTTTGACATTTTGAAAGGACCCTTACTCAAAAGCAAAAATCTGAAAGTAAAGAATTGTATTTTCATTAGGATTTTTATTTGATTATCTATTACAGTCTTGGTTAAGAACTAATCTAGGTCAGGAAATAAATTTTCACAAAATAAATACTCACCAGAAAGCATTCTCAACATTGATGCAAGAGTGGCATCTCATCCACCAGTACTTGATAAGGCTGGAATATAAAATTACAATCTGAAATGAAAATGCAAATTTTACTTCCAGTTTTTCTCTTTCAGTAAGGATCCTTTTGAAATATCTATCAGATGTAGTTCAATGTCCAGCGTGGCTTGAGCCGAGAGAGTAGTTGTTTTCTGTTAGATATTCACAAAACACAAAATAATTTTTTTCGCGGATTTTTCAATTTACTGGAAAATTGTTCTATTCAATATTCGATTGGGAATGTTTTCCTTTCCAACGTGAATACCCCCAAGAGATTATCCGTCGCATATGATTTCACGTCTGATTTTCTATCCTTTACAAGCTATTTTGTTGACTACAGATATTGGGTCCTCATTCACATCAAAATAATTATCAAATTTTCTGGTCTTGAATGGGATTCGATATTTTACTTCGCCATGTGTCATCCTTCTTGTAATACTCAGGCAAGAAATGAGATAAAAAGTTTTAAATTGCCGATATCCAAGGCACTGGAGGATCCAAACGATAGAAATATTAGTTTTGAGGAATTGATCTATCGGTTCCTTCTCAGTTCTAGAAATAGTGTACATATGACTCCACTGGTTTGACACCATTCAGCATGATTTTGAAGAATGAGCGAAAAACTAGATTTGATCGTTATTGACCAAGAAGGGAAAAACAAGGGATGTTCAATTTTCAGTTGGAGATATTGTGAAGATTTTCGATGTCGCAATGATAGAGGGCGAACAAAATGCATTATTGAAGTTTTGGGAAATTATATGTATTTTTGTAAGGTTGTGGGTTGTGAATTTGGAAGCGCCACGTAGATCAGATTTTGGAAAGGTTCCTTTACCGATCCGTCTTCAAGCAGCTTTCCATTCAGAAATCATAATTATGATTATCATGGAAGTGACTCAACAGATCAGGTGCTTGATGAGTCTGATATTACTAATGATGATAGTCCTGATTTCGATGGGGATGAAAGATTCAGATCCTTGCTCAAGTACAACCATCGATAAAAATATAAAGAGTCATTATGAGTTGAGATCTAGGCTCACCTTGACACTCCTGGATCGTTTAGTTTTTTAGTGGGGATATTGTAGTGTATAGAATTATTTTATCCTGTATTATTTAAAATGGTACCCATGTATTTCTTTTTTTTTTAAACTTGTCGGTGAGTTTGATATACAGTGCGGTCCATAGGTATGGAATGAATTCATTTTTAGCGTTATTATGTATTTGTTCGAAGAGACCTGTAACGGGTCGATTTCTATTGTTAATTTGATAATTTACAGTATGAAAATTTTTTCCCTTTCTTGCACCCCCTCTGAATTATGGGCATGCCCTCAAAAATTATAATGAACAAGGGGGGTCGTGTGGCACCGTGTTCGAACGGGAATTTCATTTTCTGTTCAGCAATATTGAGTGTTTCAAGTTTGGTGCAATCATAACTGAGAAACAATATTTTGAAAATATAAAATTTTAATACTTTACGTAGAATGAAGGAAATAATTTCATATAATGTTAAGGAAGTATTTTAATTTTTTTTTTAATTAAATTAAATGGTCAAAATGACCACCATGCACTTTTTGACGATGGGCAAGTCGATCTTGGAATTCTCGTACAACATTCTGTAGGACCTCAGGGGTTATGTTGTTAATTTCTTCCGTTATCCTAACTCTAAAATCTGCAATATTGTGTGGTCTATTGAAATATATTCTTGATTTCAAATAACCCCATAAGAATTCATCAGGTATTTTCTTATCTGTTTTGTCAAACGTCAGGAAACAGTCGTTCAGGACACCAAAAAAATTATTTACAGAATCCACATATAAAGTATCACAAAGTATTTATCTTCGGTATGGTGGTTTCATGAGAGCGTAAAGAATAGCTTGCTATATGTTGAGAGAGCATTACAATTTCTCCTCGACTCGCTCGAAGAAGGGATATCGACGTCACGACACAGAGATAGGAGAGTCAGGGCGGTCCGCTCAGGACGTCAGTATCATACCAGCAGCAGTCAAGAGAATGTGTGCGCTGCAATGGAGAAGAATTATTGACGGTAATTTCACATCAGATAATTTGAACAAATTAAACTGAATCATTGATTCAATTCAATCTGTCGGATGACAGGTAGATCACAATATCTTTGGTGCCGTGGTAGCCGCGAAAACAAAAGAAAATTCTTGAACATAAACAAAAGCAAACGATATTTCTGTAAGACAATAAAAACAAAGAACTCATTTCTAACAGAAAAACAATTATTTCTTGAATGGAGAGAAAAAAATATTTACAAGAAAAGACAAACCAAATTAAATATTTTGTGTACGGAATTATTTTATCAAATGTTCAAACAAACCACCATTTTGGGACAAACAATAGCCGAATCTATTGTACAATTCTGTTCTGGTAGCAGCAAGGGTAACTGGTGTTACCTGAGCACACAACTGAATAATTTTTCCCCTCAGTTCATCTAAATTGGTGGCACGTTCGAACTCATGCCGATAAAGCTCCGATTTTAGCATGCCCCAGGAATAAAAATCGAGAGGTGCTACATCTGGTGATCGGGGTGGCCAGTTGACTGTACCTCGCGTTCAAATAAACCGATCGGAAAATAATTGATACAAAAATGTAACCATCGTGCCAGCATTGTGGGCTGGACAACCATCTTGTTGAAACCACAAGTCGTTAAAGTCAATCGAAAGAGCGCGAACTGCAGGAATAATTTGATTTTGCAAAAGTTGCAAATATTTTAGTGCATTTGAATTCCCTTCAATAAAAAATGGGCCTATGACGTAATCGCCTAGAAGTCCCGTCCACACATTTAATTTTCTTGGGTACTGTGTCCGCACAGCAATACCCAAATGTTTATTTTTACGAGACCAATAACGTACTACGGATGGGTTGTGTTTTCGATGAATTGAGAAGGACGATTCATAGGTGAATAACACCTTCTTTAGAAAGTCATCATTTACACGAAATGCCCTATGGCATTTTTCGACCATCGTTTCACAAAACTCCATACGTCTGAAATTGTCTCCAGGCAAAAGTTCTTGTGTGGTCTTGACTTTGAAACAATGATAACCGTTTCTCTTCAAAATATTCCTTACAGTTCTTTCATTCAAATTCACTTCGTCGGCGATCTGTCTACTCGAACAAGGTGTCGTTTCTGCCAATGCACACACTTGTGATTCTCTCATTTCCCGTTCCTCGGGTATTTGTCTAGGATGCGGTGGTGGATTTGTGGGACAACATTTTTTGCAATGTGCTGCCACACACCCAAAATTCTGAAATTTATTAATAATTGAAAGGACAGTCGCTCCCGTAGGTGCAGGTTTATCTGCAAAAGCCACTATGAATAGATTCCTAGTATCTTGTACAGAATTACTCCCTAAGTACCACTTAACGATCTGTTCTTTCTCTGCGATTGTGTAAATAGGCGGTATGTTTCAAAAAGTAATTAATTGTCACGGTCTTTTATTTTCGCAACCAAGGCTCGGCAAGAAATGAGTCGATTCGCTGTGCGCTGTGTAGCATTGCCACGTGATCAGTGAATGTGTCGGGTGGGGTAACAGGAGGGGCGCACAGCAGTGCATCTCTCTTGTTTATGTGGTATTATCATATTGCGTTCCTTGTTGCTCGTGTAGATTTCTGTCCGTGCCCCAGATACATGTTTTCCGAAACTGTATAATGTAATGTCAATATAGAAGACTACTGTAATTTTGATATTTATAAGTTGCTGACACACGTCATCGTATTGAAAAATATTTGTGTGTGTATTTGATTTAACTATGGCTCATTTATCCAAAACTCAAAGAATAGACATTTCAAATTATGATTGGATGCGGTAATAAAAGAAGAACTGAAAATAAAGTTTGTGAAATATTAAATAATGAATACCCTGGTCAACACGTCTCACCAGTCTACAGTTAGCAAAATAGAAACAAAATTTCGTGAAACTAGACATGTAAAAACTATTCAAAAACCAGGTCGGAATTCTAAATTGGATGAGGACAAAAAGTTAGATGTACTGTTAGCGATTGAGGAGAATCCGCATATGAGAAGTAGACAACTTGCCGCCGACAATGATGTAAGTAAATCATCGATATTGAGAGCTTCACATAAAGAAAATACCATCCTCATGAAAGTCAGTTGGTTCAGGAGTTGAATGAGGATGATTCTGATAGAAGGCAATAATTCTGTAAACTGATGATGGACAGAATGGAAGCAGATTTGCAGTTCATAAACAAAATTGTTTATTCTGATGAAGGTACTTTTCATTTGAATGGAACGGTTGGTAGACAAAACTAGAGATATTGGAGCAGAGAAAATCCTCACTGGATGTGTGAGGCTCGCACACAATATCCTAAACAAATTAACGTTTGGGCTGGTATTATTAACAACAAAATTATTGGCCTTTATTTTTTTGAAGGCAAAGTTAATGGGCTTAGCTAGATTTTTTGATGAACTTTTTACAGCCTACATTCAAAAGAATTTTTTCTGATCTTAATGATCCAAATGCAATAGATAGATCAATTTGATATCAACAATACGAAGATCCACCACATTACAAACGTATTGTTAGAGATTATTTGAACGAAGTTTTTCCAAATAGGTGAATTGAAAGAGGTGGAACGATTGAAGGTCCCCCGATTTGACTCCTCTCGATTACTTATCATGGGGTTATTTGGAATCGAAACTATATTTCAATAGACCAGACGATATTGCAGATTTGGAAGTAAGGATAACGGAAGAAATTAACAATATAATCCCTGAGGTCCTACAAAATGTTGAACGAGAATTCCAAGATCGACTTCCTCATTGTCAAGAAGTGGATGGTGATCATTCGATTTAATCGTGTAATGAATTGAAAAATACTTCCTAAACATTATTTGACATTATTTCCTTCATTCTACGTAAAGTATAAACATTTTACATTTTGAAAATAAATTTTCTCAGTTATGATTGCACTAAATTTGGAAAACTTGATATTGCTGAACAGAGAATGAAAATGCCTTTCAAACAAAGTGCCACACGACCACCCTCCTCTTTCAAAATTTTTGAGGAGGTGCTCATAATTCAGAGGAGGTGCTCATAATTCAGAGGGGTGCTCATAATTCAGAGGGGGTGCAAAAAGGAGGTTATATTTTCATACTGTAAATTGTCAAATTGACAATAGAAATCGACCTGTTTCAGGTTTTTTTAAACAAATACATAATAACGCTAAAAATTTATGTATTCCATACCTATGGACTTCAGTGTATAGAATAAACATTTATATTCGATAAAATTACTAGCACATGACAAGTAATGAAATGCAACTTGGTATATAGAGTCCCTGATAATAATACATTATTTCCATGCCTACTTTATGAGATTATTTTCGGGGGAATGAAATCTGAAACATGTCTCTGCAGATATAAAAAACTTTCAATCGATAAACCCTTCAACTCCACCACTGGAATACATTGAATGCCACGCCGGCATCCGAGCGACTTCCATTTCCTAACTCCTGACAAGGATTGTGTTTGCAAACGATGAAAAGTCTGCAGGAGTTTGGCTACGGTATGTGCCCGACAATGAAATACAACTGCATATAAAGCATTCAATTCCTGATCCGACAATGCGTTCCACTTGCATTCGGAATTTACCTGCATGAATTATTTATTATTTGAAAGGCCTCTGGTGTGTATCCAATTAACGAACTGTTTGAAACAGAAATTTGTTGGGCGATAATGGGTTTCGGACGATGGAATTGAAGTTATGTTCGACGCACATAATTCCAGTACATTCAATAAGTTTATGTAATATTATTCCTTGCCTGTGGCTTCACACGTGCCGATTTCAGATTTTGCTATGAAAATAGACCAACAATTGAAAATGCCTTCAGATCTAAATTTGGAGGAAGATCTTGTATTTTTACAAGCTTTTATTCAGTTTCACTGTTTGTTTGTTTGTTCGTTCGTTCGTTCGTTCGTTCGTTCGTTCGTTCGTTCGTTCGTTCGTTCGTTCGTTCGTTCGTTCGTTCGGTTCGTTTCGTATCTTGTATTTTTACAAGCTTTTATTCA
Organism: Gonioctena quinquepunctata; assembly: GCA_018342105.1. Classification (NCBI taxonomy): domain Eukaryota; kingdom Metazoa; phylum Arthropoda; class Insecta; order Coleoptera; family Chrysomelidae; genus Gonioctena; species Gonioctena quinquepunctata. The sequence goes on along the minus strand of JAFIRS010000237.1, from coordinate 766,575 downwards.
GTTTCACTGTTTGTTTGTTTGTTCGTTCGTTCGTTCGTTCGTTCGTTCGTTCGTTCGTTCGTTCGTTCGTTCGTTCGTTCGTTCGTTCGTTCGTTCGTTCGTTCGTTCGTTCGTTCGTTCGTTCGTTCGTTCGTTCGTTCGTTCGTTCGTTCGTTCGTTCGTTCGTTCGTTCGTTCGTTCGTTCGTTCGTTCGTTCGTTCGTTCGTTCGTTCGTTCGTTCGTTCGTTCGTTCGTTCGTTCGTTCGTTCGTTCGTTCGTTCGTTCGTTCGTTCGTTCGTTCGTTCGTTCGTTCGTTCGTTCGTTCGTTCGTTCGTTCGTTCGTTCGTTCGTTCGTTCGTTCGTTCGTTCGTTCGTTCGTTCGTTCGTTCGTTCGTTCGTTCGTTCGTTCGTTCGTTCGTTCGTTCGTTCGTTCGTTCGTTCGTTCGTTCGTTCGTTCGTTCGTTCGTTCGTTCGTTCGTTCGTTCGTTCGTTCCTTCGTTCGTTCGTTCGTTCGTTCGTTCGTTCGTTCGTTCGTTCGTTCGTTCGTTCGTTCGTTCGTTCGTTCGTTCGTTCGTTCGTTCGTTCGTTCGTTCGTTCGTTCGTTCGTTCGTTCGTTCGTTCGTTCGTTCGTTCGTTCGTTCGTTCGTTCGTTCGTTCGTTCGTTCGTTCGTTCGTTCGTTCGTTCGTTCGTTCGTTCGTTCGTTCGTTCGTTCGTTCGTTCGTTCGTTCGTTCGTTCAATTCAAGATGGCGGCCCCAAGATGGAGGACTAGTTTTGTGATTATGGTCCATTTCGGTTCAAAATTGGTATGCGACAGTTTTCGCAGTTGGAGATTTTGAATTTTTTGTCAAAATTTCTGAATTCAAGATGAGCGCCACAAGATGGAGAACGAGTTTTCCGATTATGGTCATATTTTATTCAAAATTGGTATGTGGGCGTTTTCAGGTTCGGATATTATGCATTTTTTTGTCAAAATCTATAAATTCAAGATGGCAACTTCAGGATGGCGGACCAGTTTTGTGATTATGGTCAGATTCTATTCAAAATTGATGTGTGGGAGTTTTTGGGGTCGTAGATCAAAACTCACAGGGAAGAGATCTTTTAATAACGATGCTCCATTAAAATGAACAGAATAAGGTGAACAGACTGAAAAGTAAAAAATAAAAGAACCAATTTAAAAAACTTTTTAAAGACAAGCTTTTTTTGGGCCGTGAACTAAAACGTTTAAACTGAATTTAAGTCATCGCTGACAATTATTTGATTATTTTTTGTTGAATTATTTGGTATCAAAAACCTTGTCGCACGAATTGTAGTGAAATTATTACTTCGACAAGTTGTTGCTTTCCAACAAATCATGGTCCAATGGAATTAATTGGTACCTACTTTTACGAACACTTCGCGCGACAAACTTTATAAAACCAAATAATCCAACAAAAAATAATTGAATCATTGTCAGCGATGACTTAAACTTATTCTAAACGTTTCAATACACGGCTTAAATTAAAGCTTGTCTTTACAATTTTATCAGTTATTTGATTTATATAAGTAAGTTCGAGGCATTTCGACACTACCAATGAATGTTATATAATTGCATAACAGTAATTAATATTATTCCAAAACGGTAGAAGCTAGATAAAAAACTTTCCAATGTGAATTGTGAAACATGAGATTTTTCGACTACTCCCGGAATTAACGATGTTTTTTTTCTTCGGATGCTGTTCCTATCGCCAGCTACACCTCAGCCTCTTGGGCTTTTTGTGCCTTCTGGTTTTGTTTCACAGCACCCACCCCGAACTTCAGTCTGTACAGGTTATTCACCGGTAGGCTGTTGTTGTTAGCCTTGGCTGTCCAATTTCTGAGAAAATATGTCTGGCTCTTTCTGTCCCTTTGCCACATTGTCTGCAGAAAAGTCCATTTTGTGCAAGTGTCCCTTCTCCGCGCCATCTGTCGGGCACAATGTCTTTTATTTCAACAAGTAATATCGGTGATTTCATACAATACCTTTTTTTTCATTATTCTACGTCGAACCGTTCAAAAGTTAACAGAGGGGGTATAAAAAGCCGCACTGCACAATGCACCCAGGTTTCTCAGACGTATCTGCAATATTTGCGACTGATGTCAATTTATGTATCAAAATAGCATCGTGCGTAGAGCCACAGAAAAGTTCATAACTTCAGAACCATTCAAGACAGATTTGTTCGAAAATATGAATAGGGTGTTCATAAAATCATGGAATCATCTGCGACTCAAGAATAAACTTCATACACTATCTTCCATCGTTCAAGAAGTTATCTTGTCCGTTTTTATCACTCTCACTTTGGGAAAATATTCACTTAAATATCGAAAATAGCACTTTAAAAGCACCTCAATGAAATGTAACGTCATAATATTTTGGTCCAACTGCACGTTACACACCACCTCATGCTTGTTCACTCAGTTATCAAAAACGGAAAAAAATACGTTTGTTTTATTCGAAAAAATGAACATTTTAAGAGACTGGCAAATATTCGCGGAAACAAACGGAAGTGACAATTTTTCACATATCGGTAATCCTGTACCGAGTAACCCAGCATACACAACATAAGAATATTCCACTGTGTCCCAATACTGTCAACTGAAACTAGTCACCACCTTGGAAAAAAAAACACCGAGTTCGTAATTTCACGACGGACTACAATCGTCTCATCTCGATAAGTCCCAGTCACCCGAATAGTTCAAGTTTCCACTTTGTTCCCGTTCCGGAGAACCTAACTTTCGTGTAGCAGTATATCAACAGAAACAACGAGAACGTTTTTCGTGAACGGAATGTGTTCAGTTCCCCTTCATAATTTTAATTTTAATGAAGGGTGTGTTTTCAGAAGGCGAGAAAAAGTGGAACTCGAAGTAGACACAGCCGCTTTTTCTCACGACTACTCGTAATGTTTCCAGAACCCTTTGAGCTATGTTTAAGCTTTATTCGGGTATAATTTCTGAATGTTCCGTTAATCCCAATATTTTGGTTTGCGAAGTTTTCGGCACCATCTCGGTTTATCGGCTTTGGAATTTTTAATGATGCTGAAGTAGATATACGCTGCCACCAAAATTTTGGATGGAGTATTCGAAATCAAAATTTTATAGACTACTTCGAGGAATATATGCATTCGTGCCAAGTCTTCAATAATGAAATTTCACATTTACTAAACATTGGAAAAAAACTAATAAAAGTTATAAATCATCACGTTAGGGAATCCTATATTATCAGAGATATTACCATCGCTTCCAGTACGGTTAGATAATTATCATACAGCTCTCTGAATGATTTCAATAGTCAAATATGGAAAAAAAATATTTGGGATTTGACTTCAAGGAGTGGGACTTTGTGGAGATTCACAGAATGTGACTACTCTCTATGATTTCCTGAATGGCGACACTAACGCAAGATTTAGTTATTTATTCATTGAGTAACAAACAGACATTAGCCTAATTACATATTAACTCAAAATCTTATCACCTGAAATAATATGTCTATAAATGCCTACATAGATTATAACACATCCAAGAACAATTTGGACTATCAGCACAAACATTATAAGAGTAAATAATAATAAACTTTATTGGCAATATGAATACAATTAAGATGGTTACGATGAATAAAGTAATCATAACGATAAGTGTAGAACACTTGTTTCGCAAAAAAATAGGGAGTTTTAAGAAAACATATGATTAAATAAATGTACAAAAATAACTAGTTAAAAAGTTCATGATAACACAATGTTATAAAACAACATGCACTAAATATAATTAAATCTAGTATATGTAATAAAACAATGTAGTTCGTATTCCTCCCGATACAATAAATAAAATTATTCATAATCGAATAAATAAGAGCACAGGATTAAAAGTTAATGAAACACATATGACTAATGATTACAATAGTATACCATGAGTAAAGGTGTTAAAAATAAATTTAAAATGACATTAAAATGTGGACATAAAGGAATAAGAGAAGAACGAATCAAATAAATACACGCATGGATACATACATATATAGAGCTGGACTAAACAAGACATATTAGAACGTTACTAAAGTTTCGGAGTATAGGCTTTTAAAATTAAAAATCACATTACCATGTCGGCAACTTTTTCTCTTTTCCTTAAATGAAAGATGAAAGAGGTAGTGGACTCAGATAATCATTGATTAAGTTGGTGTCGTCATTAAATTGATATTATTTTTGAAACTTCCCTTTTAAACTTTGATATATTTTTTGAGAACATATCATACTGAGTATTATTGAAAAATTTATTGTTAAGTGAATACATACGAAGCAACACTCCACAATGATTGGAGTTGAAAATATTTTTCCATACTCGCAGGCCGCGAAACGGAATAGAAAAACAGATTTTCCAGAGCAAATAGGTACATTCTATTCTGTTGTTGATTAAATTGTTTATGAAAATCAAGTTACGCTGTTCTCGACGCATTTCTAGTTCAACAATATGAAATTCAGTTTGGATAGGTTCATAGGTTGAGAAAGGTGGATTGACTCCATTTACTTTATGAAACAAGATTTTTTTTAAATAGTTCTGAATCAACTCCAGCGTTTCGTTGTGGTTATCTTTAGTGGGATCCCAAAATCACTGATACGTATTCTAACCCGCGCGCAATTCAAAAAGAGTTTTAATACACCGAACATCATACGAATATACGAGATATACATAGGCGTACCAAAATATTTTATAATTGCCTACTTTTGGCCCGATTTTATTAATTCAAATACATTTGCTAGAATTCCTTTTCCTCATTCGAAAAAGTATGGTGTAATGCTTGCAGTTAGGTCGGAGATGTTGATTTACGACATTTTCATTTACGATTACGATGCTGGCAAAGTCTTTTGTCTTTACCAAGTTGTTACAGTAAACTACAGAGTGAACTATACAGAGGGCTATATATCTCTCCCAACATATAACTTGAATACCAAATTGAGCGGATGATTTAGTCTCCACATTGTATACAGTTTTGATTTATGCGTGGATTTTGAATTTGTGTACTAACCTAATCTCTCATATACTTCAACATGATTATAATAAAGTGAGAAAATAAAAACGCACAGATAAGTCCACATAGGTTTTATACATAAGCCAACTTAAATACAATTTGATTCACAGGATGGCGGCCCCAAGATGGTGGACGAGTTTTGTGACTATGGACCGTATCTGTTCAAAATTGGTATGTCGGGGTTTTCGGGATCGGAGATTTTGAATTTAGTCGAAGTTGTCGATTTTTTGTCAGAATTCATAAGTCCACATGAGGTATATTAGCCAAGTTAAATACAATTTGGTTCACCGATGGAATGAATGCATCGATATTCATGCAGTCTTATAGATCCTCAGAACTCAATTACTGAAAATCAATTGCCAGACAATTCTCAATAACAATTTTACTTGTTTCCAGTTATGCAACCATATTGGATCTGACGTTTGACATTGCGATCACAATTCATAAGTTATTATCCGCACTTGTAGTCACTAGGGTTTGATCGAGATCCTAGTTATAGTTAGATATAATGTTAAGAACATCCAGATTTCTCATTATTTATGGTTTGATGCATATAAACATCATCTTATTTTAATTACTCCAACATCGTATTGTTAACTCCATGATTACGTGCATAATTCACCTGTAGATAGGGATTATTTATTTATCATTCTTACTAATTTTTCAACACTGAATAGTGAAGGAAATTTTTCATACTATTTTCTGGATCCTAGCTAATCTTGGTGCTAGTTGACAACAATTCTTATGGTTTTGGTTACATTTTCAATAGAATATAAAAACGCGCACATACGATGCGGTATGAATGGTTACTGGCCACCAAATTATCATTTCATCTACAAATTTTACTTTTATATTGAAAAACATATCTTAATAAACTTTGGAGGATCAAGGAGTTCACAAAACACCCACATATATCATATATATAATCTTGTCATTTTAACCTTATGTACATAAGATACTCGAATAAAGCCCAATATTAGTTTATGAAATTATTACCATATCTTCAGTTTTATGAAGACCAAAGGGGTGATTGTCGATTGTCCCTCCTACATATTCAAATATTATTCTCATGAACTGTTTTCAGTTAGTGGTATTATTTATTCAAGGTGTCAACGCTTATCAAATTTATGGCAGATTTCAATTGATCGTTACTGCTGTGGGTGTTCTTGAGTTCATAATCCCACCTGCTCAATGGAGCCTTGTCTTTCCAGACAGACTTCGTTAATGTTTTACATATAAATGCAATTCTACTTGATTTATATGTTTCACTGTTACGTATTTTTTTTCTGTTGAATTTTGCAATTAATCCTAAGATCAAAGCATTTTTGAATAGAAAACTGAGGGAACGTTTTAAATCAGGTATTACAACCCCTTCTTCCAATTGAAAAATGGGGTTCAACTGTCACCCGAAAAATCTTAAATTGACGTGAATCGGGATTTTTTACAAATATTTTCGAAAATTGGGGAACTGAATTTATTTCATTTGGCTGCTCAATACTGTATTCTGAGAAAATAGGGATTGTTCAATCTACCCAATGGATTCCAATGCGACATTCTCGTCAGAATCGGTACTGTCTGTGATGCGGTCAACAATGCACACCGTAATTTTGTTCGTGGAATATCGAAGCTTTGTCGCTTGTTTAACATGACATCTGAAATGTGTTGTTCATCAATGTGATTGTAGAATTCATGTTGCTAATGTGTAGTCATCGTCTATTGATGCAGCCATGTTCTCTATTCGGAGTGAATTGAATCAGTTTGATTATTGCAAGTTGGGGTATTACCAATCAATATAGAATGCATTCATTTAAAAAACAGGCCACACGGATAACTTTCTGATCCAAAATGAATAATACAAAGAAAAAGTGATAGAAAATATTCCATCGAGTGGATTGTTTATAAAGATTATTTTTTCCAGTTTGTGAAGTTACTTGGGAATTTGTTAGTATAAAATCAATAAAAAAAGGTATTTCGACCACGTTTCGAATTCACTTTCAATCCACGAGTAGTCGTTGTCATCGTACCAAAATTCAATAAGAAATGTTATAACTGACAAAAGTACAATTGAATAAATTCAGGGATGAAAAAAATCTAAAGATATCAATGCGATTCGTGTGTAATATCGTTATTCCAATATTTTTACAATATTTTTAGGGCGGTCAGTGGTCAAGTAGTTTCTTGAATTCTTGTTGGTATTTCAGTAGTTTTCATAACTGAGTTGAAGAGTGCGTTTTTTTCCATCAACAGTTTTAAAGAAAAGTCATAAAAATATTCAGAGGGGACTTTCAACCATATGAGAATCAAATTTTGGAAAACTTTTGCTCGGTACGTGTCTTCCTCTGGAAATTTCATTCTTCTACTACTGATACCCATAGGGATATATAATCTTTTATAATAGGGGTAGTTCTCACCAGCGCCAAAATGAAGGTATACAAAGTAGATAATATTACGAATAATGCTCGACTGAAAACCAATAGCATAATGAGCATTCTATAGTTGCAGAATGAATGTTTCGAAGCAATGGGTGGAAAAGGAGCAGTGAAACAAGAATTTATAACCGGCACAGACTATTTTAAGTGTTTTTACGACCACCTTAATGACCATAAAGCAACTATTTTGCGAAAGACGCGGATTTTTCTTCATTCCGTAGTAAAGTAGGTAATGAAAATGAAACGTTAATGTACACCATATTTTCCGAGCAGTCCCCGTCAGGAAACCTTTGTGAGAACTTGAGAATAGTAACAGAACGGCAATACGAACGGAAATAAAATAATGAGGGTGGGTTTATTCTTTCAGGAACAGGCCTTCTTCAAATGGGGCGGATGAACTGGAAAACGTTACGTTTTCCAGGTAACATTTCCCTACTTTTTTAAACTTTTGGAGTTCTTTCCATTGTTAGTTCATGTTGGCATTTTTCAATTTATTATTAAGGTACGCTTCTTTTTAAGCTTCGATGGCAGAATTAGTGAATTTCCTAAGTTGTTTGCCATATGTCCAGTGATGTACTAAACGATAATAATAATAATGAGTTTATTCAATTCAGTAGAATGGTGCAGATTACAAACAATTAAAATAACATATTGTACAGGATGTCAATTTGAAAACTTCCCACCCTTAATATCTTCCTTCCAGTAAATATTATGAGGAATAAAAAAAACAGGTCAATTTATTTTGAAGGGGGACACTCTCAATTAATATTTGCAGCCCTCGTGGTTCAAACCCTTAGGAGGGGTTGAATGTAACCCTTAGAATCTTTGAAGGGAAGGGGGGTCAAGTGGCACATCATTTTGATGGGCGTTCAATTCTCTTTCCAATGGTACCCCGATTTATTATTTTCTGATGAGCAGGTTCCAAAATATGGCGTTCTAAACTTACAGAAGTAACTTGAACTTTCCTGCACTGAGATGCATGGTTTTCAGGTTTTTATTTAAACAAAAATTATTGTATTGACGCTCTTTCAGTAGAACTAGTCAGAATATTAGGTGGCACCGTTCCAACCCTTCATCAGAGGCAACATTAGCCATTAGCTCCGAAAGATTTACATCAAAAAGTAATCTGATAGTAAAATGTAGATGGTATGTGAGTTGCGTTTATTAAATGCTGGATTTTTAATTCTCATCGCTGAAATTCCACAGATAGCCTTAATTTTTTGCTACTCCTGCTGTAAAAAGCTTGTTTTCAAACAAAAAATTGTTCGCAAATTTTAGGGATTTGGTAGTATTGTTAATGCAGTTCTACTTGTTGAGCTTTGATAACTTCAATAAGGGTATAAAAGTGTGAAAATAGTTTACATTCTTCAAGAAAGAATTGAGTTCTTCCATCCTTCAGTGGCAGTAGGTTGGTGTGAATTGGTGTCGAATTTTTCCGTCTATAGGAATCGATATATTATTTTAATTTATGGAAATCGTCACAAAGAAGAAGAATACAATCATTACATTTAAAAAATTCGATCGGAATTGTTTTATTTTTCGAATTTTTTTCCATTAGAACTATTCTCATTATATTGTATATTTTCATCCCTTCATTCGTGAATAATCTTGACCTGATAATTCTAAGATTAGAAATGCATTGATTTGAGTCACAGGCGAAGTGGAATATTTTTGAAGAGGGTATCAATGAGAAATCGCATATCGAGATTGAATTCAATTTTGATTCTCTTTTTTTTTTGCTTTCAGTAGTTTCAGTGTAATTGGGTGGATGCTACCCCAACGAAGTATATGACAAGGTTTATTATACAAGGGCGTATATTCACTATATATTCGAGTTTCTGAACAGGAAGAAGATAGGTGATTTTTTTCATATTGCATGAAGAAAACGTTCTCTAATTTCCCATGAAAAGAAATATCATCTCCGTACTAAATCACTCCACCCGTGTTGTTGCGAGTCAACATACTGTTTATGTACAGTTCGATAATAGTATCGGCCAAGAACAGTACCCTGTGGTATATCATATCTGATGGTTATTCTTGAGTTTCTTACATTTGGTCGTTTCTCGCTGATTTTTCGTTGTATTGGTATTTCCATCAGTTTATGATTAAATTCAAAATATAAAGTGAATAATCCAAAAAAATCGCAGTGATAACCGCAATCATCATCAATATTTCTCTACTAACTCAAAATATATGCAGTCGATTATATTTGAGTGTGTCTTACTTGACAGAACGGGCTATGCATCTCTGTCATTTTGGATCATTTTCTAGTACACCCCTAAAACAAGCAAAAATCACTAATTATCCGAATTTTTATTAAAAAGGTATCAAATAATCCAGATACTTCCCCTGCAGTAGGTACCACTGGAAAATCTCTTTCCCCAATAAAAAACAAAAAACATTCAAAGTACAAATTTGCAGCTTGCCTGTCATCACTAGAAAATTATGAAAACAAATGAACAATCATCCAAAGTAGAATGAATCATTTATCACAATGTTACAGAGTTTGATAGCAACGAGAATCTCTGGTGTCCTATTCAAAGTTTTATGGGAATTTCATCCACACAATGATTCCATGAGAAATAACGAGCCATTAAAAATATTTTTGTCGTCTTCACTCTGTAACGTGATCGCTATTAGTTGGAATTATAGGATATATAACGGTATGCTATGAAAACCAAGAACTGTAATTCGAAAAAGAGTTCCAATGAAAGAGTATTGTTCTCCGAGAGCAATCAATATGAAATATTATATTGAATACGATGATCTGAGAAGTAGTGAAATTTCTGTTTTAGGGCTAAATCCTCAATTATTGGTACTGCACTAGGTATTGTCACCCAGACTTGTTTATATGTACCTATCTAGGTTTTTATGCTTATAGATGTCGAAAATCGAAGAGGAAGAATAAATACCAAGAAAGATACTTCGAAAAATGGGCCCAAGAACTATGGATGGAATAAAAAAAAAATCTCCAGAGAACTGCCTTACAATATTTACACTATGGAGTTCCACGAGCAACTCAAACCGAATGAGAACCTTGTACAATCCTCACAAAAGAGGAAGAACAGACACTAGTTGATTTGATATTAACAAGCAACAGAAAAGGCTTTTTTCGAAGAAGAGAAGATATTGACAAATATGGAATATTATTATTCTCATTTATTATTATTTATTTGTGCACTCAGTACATCATAATCACCTTCCATTGCTTCACATCGATAATCAAAGTTGAATGTAACTTAAGTGGATTATTGCTGACTACGCAACATGGTCAGCAATAATCATTTTTCGCAAAATTATGCAATTATCCAGAGGGTCGCCATCGGGTGTCCATTCTGGACACCCAAATCAATTCTTGGCACATTTCACCCCGTTCCACAACGTTATTGGTTAAAATAAGTACTATTTTTTGTGTATCTGTATTTCTCATATTATTTGAATAAATTTTGTTATTGATTTTTATCGCAATGGGTTCTTTCTGGAAGAGGTTCACTTTTTTTTTGCAAAATCTGCTTAGCCCTAAAAAAGGCTACACGACAATATTTAGACATATGTGAAAATATGTTTGAATGCTGTTCAATAAAAGACATCTTTAAAGAAAAATATTTCAGAAAAACACTTCTATGAAGCTTTTAAGAGGCGTCAAGTATGCGATTTATATCCATGGAATCCAGATAAAACTGGAATGTTTTTTTCAACGATTTGTCCATACTTTTTTGTATTATTCTCATTCCACTATGTTTTGTTAAGGTGAAATTAATTTTGAGGACCAAAAGTCTTTTGACCAGATTCATCCAAGGATAATATTGAACTTTCCCCCCTAAAAATGCGAAGAAAAATGTTTCAGGTAGGTATTTGAAATTTACATGGTTTTTATTTATTTATTCTTTTATTCGTTTCTGGTTGTGCTGAGGATCATTATACCCATGATATGGATTCTGTAGATCAACTCCATTTTAAGGAAATTTCACACCAAGATATAAAAATAATCGTTTGAGGTATTTTGTTAACATGTTATCTAGGATATTTCCAATATCGATAAAACATCCGGAAATATTATATTTACTTCTAATATTTGTTGATGAAACTGAACATTTACACATCAGAAACAAGAGATAGACCGAAACCATTGAATTGGAAAGTTTTTTCCATAATCAAATGCAACCAAAAGGAAAATAAACTCGATATAAGAGGTCTTGCATGTATTATTACTCCTAGTGCTTGCAAGAAGAAATAAAAGCAAAGAAAATAATGAATGAATATACAAATTCAAGAATAAAAAAAATAGATATAATATTGAAGTAGTAATTCAAAAACTGGCTGAGTCCAAACGAACACAAATGAGGAAAACATTGAAAAAAGCTAAATATAACAGGATTTTTGATTCAGTTGATTCCTTGCATTCGGTTCTATTTATACAGAGTGAGTCAGAATAAGACCGAAAACCTCCAAATACAGATTCCTCGCCTCATTTCGAGGTGAAAATGTAATATCAAGATTTGTCCTAAAATTCATCTTCTCTGAGATACAGGGTATCGAAAATACGGAAAAAAATCATATTTAATTTGTTTTCTCCAAAATTCTCGAAGGAAAAAATTTTAAACTTGATACTCAAGGTTTATCAACGTTCTAATTTGAAGTAATATTTTTTTAATTTCGAAACCACTGGCGTTGTTACGATGGTATGTGGTCATATGTTCCTTCATATTTTCTTGGGACAAGTGAATGGACAAATGAGCGTTTGACATCAGTTAGGCTCATCGATTCCCAACCTGAAAGTCATAACATTGCATGTGCCTTGAAGTGAAGGTTTCTGAGATAATCGAGAAAAAAATATAACATATTTTTTATATGTTAATATATATTATGAAAACGAATTATTCTCTGAAATTATTGAATTATGATATCCAACGAATTCCATCAATATATCATTGAGAATATTTGAAATATCTGAGTCAAAGAATATGTCCTTAAGGTACCATCAATTGGTTTTACCTAATATATCGATGAAATTAAGAAACAAATGAGAAGATTTGTATTTATATTCCAAATTGGACCAAATATGTTAAACTAACATATTTATAAAAAAAAACATTTTCCTGGATTCAAATCTTCCTAAATGGTTTCCGTTATTTCTATGCAATCTGACTCGAATAAAAAAGGAAGAAATATAACCAGCACACAATGATATAACAGAACTCAGTGGGGTCTCAATCTCAATATAACTATGGAAATTGTGGCAAATGAACTACGGTTAAATGCCAAAACACCGACAAAAAATCTTTGAAAAACAAGTTCTGGGGACAATCGGTGGATATATAACAAAATTTTCCAAAAATCGTGAAGTAGCACGTTCTTAATGAGAAGTATGTTTATTGAAATCTACCTGAATTCATCTTGAAAATCTGGTGTGGATTTCTCATAATTTTCCTTAAACATGAAAACATATTACCAATTGAAAAATTATGTTTTTGGATTATAAATTAGGGCTAACACAGAAAACATACAGTATTATTTTTAGAATTGCTCACGAATCAGTTGAATTCGATTGAAATCATTGTTGATTCCCCATTTCCCATTATGGATCTATGGGAAAATCGTTATGAAATTCCTTGAGATCTTAGTCATATTCTCTGAAGATAAATAAAATAAAAAAATAATAATAAAAAAACTACAATTTATTCTATATAAATTCAGACACCTTTGTCGCACATTACCTCAGAAAGAACTAAAAATTTTGTATTTTGCACTTGTAGATAGTCATCTGAAATACGGCATCTTGGCTTGGGGTGCAGCACTCAGAAAACACCTTTAGAAATACTACAACGAAGATTCTTGAAACTAATGTTACATAAAAAATGGGACTACTCAACAGAACTGACTTACACTGAGTCAGGAGTGTTTGACCTCAGGCAGGAATTCAGTTATAAATGTATGATCAATTATCACATAAGTAAGAAATTCAAAAGAAGCAATCATGAATATGACACACGTAGAAAAAATGGGACTACTCAACAGAACTACTTTAACCACAGAGTGAGTTGACACTTAATTCCCTTCATGACATCTATGAAAATCTATGAGGACAAAGATCAAACATGAGTTCTTAGCGCCCAAACTCTACAACAGTATCCTGATGAACTTAAAACATGTCAAATAAAACATTTAAAAAAAGTCTAAAAAAATTTGTGCTGACCTGCCCTAGGGCATACGTTCATGGTTTGATAGAAACGAAAATATAATTAAATAAAGTTACATTTCATAAGGTATCCGGATAGGTAAGTATTTTGTTTCCATATCGCATCTCCCGTGCAACCAATCTCCAGATGAAATTGATCCAAATTCAAATATTCTAAAAGTCAATGTTGAATAAATCTACTGTTTCTTGCTTTAATTTTTTTTTTTTTATTGTGTTCTGTTATAAATTATTCAGTTATTACAGTATATATGTGTGTATTTTTTATATTTTTATATATTTTATATTTATATTCTTAATTGCTACACTGTCTCGGAACAAGTATTTTACTTACCGAGTATATTTACTCATCATATCATTTATTTTAGTATTTAGTATTTGTTACCCATTCTCCATTTCATTAATGCCTGTCGTGTGATATTCAATAGGACGTTCTAGTGGAGTTTTCATTATTATTATCTTATACTACTTCTATTATAACGTATTGTATTGCTTATATTATTATGTGAGTGAATAAATTTATTATTATTATTATTATCCCAAACCAGGAGAGGGTTTCTGCTCTAACCTAGCATCTTTCATGGATCATTAGTAATGCCATCATAGATTCTGGAATTTCCAACAGAAACTGGTGAATTTTATCTGAGAGATGATTATAGATTCTCAAATCCGTGTTTTTCGTTTATCCCAATATTGCACAAGTGTGCTTTGAGGCACCCTCCGTGGATGCTGTTAATATTTTGATGTGATGAAAAGTAATCATTGGCATCCTCTGTGCAAAAGAATTTTTTCGGTAAACCAGCAAGTTTGAAGACACAGCGTCAGAAAAATAATTCATGAAAATCAAGAATAGGAAAGAAGTCCGAATTGGAGCTCTGGGGCACACAAAAAAAATCAACGTCTATGAGTAATTTTTTAAACGGAATATATTGATACATATTCCTCAGGTGAAATGGATATGAATCAAGCCACAGGGGTTTGAACATATTATTGTATTTCGTGGATTGCTCATGTCACAAACAGTCAGCTTTGTTAACAGTTGTGCTCAAGGTTATTCAAACGAATTTATTTTCTCATGGTGCATGTTATGTTGGAGACAGTATATTTCCCATTCAACCATTGTTTTTGAAATAAATAATTTAATCGATTTAATTACACAATAGACTCGGGATAGCGATTGGTCTATTATTCAAACAAACTTTGGTATTTCGAGTATTGAAGGTAATGATATTTTTTTTAGATTATTGTTATTAACTTTTCTGACTAGAGTTGAGTAAGTAAAACACACAGAAAAACATTCAATTAAATAGAGTGCGACTACACGTGTGAAGAGTCAAACTTCTGTTTTCTCGAATGGAACAACTTTTATCCGTTCGAGGATTGAGTGAAAATCGATACTTCCCCAACTCCGGAGTTACTACCAACAATACACTTTGAACTTATGTATTCGATTGTTTCTACTTCGTTATCGAGAAAAACAATTTTTGATTCAGTTGATTTTTTGTATTCGGTTCTATTTATACAGGGTGAGTCAGAATAAGACCAAAAACCTCCGGATACAGATTCTTCGCCTCATTTTTAGGTGAAAATGTGATATAAAGGTATGTCCTAAAATTCACCCCTTCTGAGATACAGGATATCGAAAGTACGAAAAAAATTAAGATTTAATTTGTTTTCTCCAAAATTCCTGAAGGAAAATATTTGAAACTTGGTACACTAATCAAGGTTTATCAACGTCCTAATTCGAAATTATAATTTCATATTTTTGTGAACCAGTGGCGTAGTTACGATGGTATGTGGTCATATGCTCCTTCATATTTTCTTGGGACAAGTGAATGGACAAATGAGCGTTTGACAGCAGTTAGGCTCGTCGATTCTCAACCTGAAAGTCATAACATTGCATGTGCCTTAAAGTGGAGGTCTCTGAGATAATTGAGAAAAACTATAGATATGTCCTTAGTAGAGACCTAATTTCCTATGTGCAATAATCGCATAATGCAAATTTCTTACAACATATCGAAATATGTGTCAACCTCCTGAACATATTTGAATGTTGGGAGAATCGGAAACATAGTACGGGTGAGTGAGAATGCGATCGATAACTCTGTTTTTTCATTCATCATATTATTTGATCGATTCGATGTCGCGGATTCACTGATATGTTACCATACTTTCTTGCATATTATTGGTTTGACAGATCAACTGACAAACAAACCCAACCTCGAATTCATAGTACTCCACTCGCTAAAAACCAAAGATAAGAACTCTTGATTTGTTGAAGTTTATGTTGGAGTATCATTATCAAAGCCATTTCTTATTGAATTAACTAGGAAAATATTATCCAATCAACATGTTTTTGATGAAGAAAAACAATGCTTGTATATTAATATCTACTTAAATGATAGAAACGCTTTAGTGGGTACACTACAGAGAAACAAACAAGGCATTAAAGCAAACGTTCGAATGGAGCACCATTTTGTTCAATATACAATTGGCATCTCCGTATCATCGACTGTCGCACGCTTTGGAATATTCCTGGTGTATTCTGTATTAACGTTCATGCTGCTAAAATGCTTGCCGTTGAATCTTCCACAGATTCTACAGGTGTTTCATACACTGGGGTTTCAAGGTATCCCTACGAAAAAAAAACTAGTGAAGTTGAATCCGGAGAACGTGCAGGCCAATGTGTGGGACCACGTCTACCTTTCCACCAATCATGGAATGTTTGATCAAGAAATTGACGAACGATTCGTTGGAAATGGGCCGGTGCCTCGTCCTATTGATACCACATCCTTTGACGAATCAATAGAGGTACATCTTCAAGTATCCCAGGTAAAACATGATCAAGAAACACTCGGTAGTTCTGCCCATTCAAACGGGGAGAAAGAAGTTATGGTCTAACAATACGATTTTCCATAATTCCTACCCGAATATTCACTGAAAACTTTTGTTGGTTGCCTTTTCGAAACATTCCATGCGGATTTCGTTCATCCCATGAATAACTTGAAATATCCATCTCTTGTGAAACATGCCTCATCCGAGAATAGAACATATCTGGGAAAGTCGTTCGCTCCTTCGTACATCCTCAAAAATCATTCACATAGATTTTACGAGGGCCATATTCACCAGCATCTAGGGCCATCGCCTTCTGTAGGCAAAATGGATACAATAGTTGTTCACGTGCTACCCGACTTTTGTTGATTGTAACCTATACGAAATAGCCCGAGTGCTAGTAGGAAGGATCTGCTGCTAATCATTGAAGAATTTGTTCTTCCGTAACATTATCTCTTCTTGTTCTATTCGCACCACAATGGTGTGTACTGTATTTAAAAGGACCCCGTTTCCTTCAATCGTCAATGCACATCTATAAAAGTAGTGAGATGTGGATGATGTCTGTTTGGATATCTATGTTGATATAATTCAGCGCGGCTCTGGCATTTCCCCCTGTTTCACCATAAACGAAATGCATATCTGTATATTCTTCAAATGAATAATCCATTTTGAAACTTTGTTCACTGACTGAGATAATGACAGATGACTTGACAATGATACAAACTGTTTTGGGTTACTGTCAATTATGTCTAATGTAAGTATCAATATTTCAGTGTGTTTCTACCGGGAACAATGAAAAAAGGCTACGTTTTTTTTAGTTCCAAATTTCGTTTTATGTTTTATGCGTTGATCTTAGAAAATGTTTAACCACAACAATTAAATCGGATGTTATGCGATGTATCTCAAAAACAGTGATAAAAATAAATTTTATAGAAATAAAATCGACAACTTTTTTTTATTTTGTTGTTGCTTAAATAATTCATAATCAATAGATTATAACAATTGAAAATACCGCAAGTTGATAATCCCATTAAGTATAGTTATCAAAAAGTCTTTACGAAGTAGAATAATTTTATGAGCTTTCAATTAAAAATCATCCGAATTAAAAAAAAAATGTTTGTCAGCGTTTATTGTGAAAAACAATTTTCTTGCGGATTTTTTTTCCTTCAAGTGACTAGATAATTCCATGATTTTTCCAAATTTCTAAATTAGTATTCAATAGTATGAAAAACTATTTGGAAAATTACAAAAATAGTTTGTCAGCAATAAACTCATTTTATGAAAAATTTGTAAAAAATAATTTTTCTTGCGAATTTTTTTTCTCTCAAGTGTCTAGATAATTCCATGATTTTTCAAATTTTCAAATCATTATTCAATAGTATAAAAAAAATTTGAAAAATTACATAAATAGTACTTTGCCTTTGGAAGTACATCTGAAGTTGAGATTACGAGAATATAGCAAAATGAACACCAAAGCCAATAAAACTGACAATTTATTCACTACTATTGTAAAAATGTGCTGTGCTATAATTATATCCTTCAACACTCACATCATAAATGAATCTTTAGCAGAAAATTACCCCTTAACCATAAATAAATAACCCACAAAACCTCAATGATCCTAGATCTATGAGCATTGTCCACTTTCAAATGTTATTGAAAAAATCATATCAATCAGTCAGCATTTCACTGATAATGACATTCTATTCTGATTCTGTTAGATTATTCAAAAACACTATCTCTCAACGGTGGTGCAGAAATCATTTTTACGCAGCCTACACAGGTCGTTTAAATATCAAAATTATCATGAATCAGTTGCACACAATGATTCGGACTTGAATTCACTACTGAATTCCACAAGTACCAGGGACATAAATAGTAGAAACAGTAGATACCGAATTGGAATTGTCTTTTTCCAGAGTTTCTTCATACGTGGCTGGTTCAAAAATAGGGATATATTCTCACCTGTATATTGGGTATCCAGAACCATACTGGAACCAGAAGACCATGTACACCTTATCGTGGCCTGGTGGTATCACATCGCATGGTAAACTGACACTCCTTCCTTCCACGGCTTGCACATCCTGAGCAACAACAACTGAAAATAAAATGAAATATGTGAGAGCGAATGTCAAGATTAAAAAAATTATACGTTGTCGTCATAAAATTATCTGCACTAAGGTGCCAGTGACTAGAAAACCTAGCATTTTTCGGTTTTTTTTCTAGGGTCCAGTCAAAATATTTTCAACACAGTTTTCCATGTATTGTATTCTGCGTCATTTCAAAAGACGTACTGCTGTTAGCTTTAACTTCATGATCATTATTCATGAAAAGGCTATTTCCTAGAAACCTTCAGAAAACAATTTTATATTTATTTGAAAAAACTAAAGAATAATCACACTCACATTCATTGAAGAATGGAACCTCATATAGGCCCTAAATATTCAGGAATATCTAACAAAACTGAATTTCCGTGGGTTCATACGCACAAGGCCTAAGTAGAGAAGAATGAATGGGTTAAAGCACATGTCTAATGGTAAGCATACATTTTATCAGTTCATCAGAACATTCCTTGGGTTTCATCTGATTTACCAGCAGGAACTATATGAACCTGGTCATGCAGACCCTTCTTTGTAGATATGGCTGCTATTCATCAGTGGTCAAGAATGAATAGGAAAAAATCATCTCAATTAATGAAGTAGAACTAGGACTGACCAGACCAGACCAGACTAGGACTGACATGGGAAGAAAACGCCTCAGCGAAATGAACTCTGTTGTGAATGAGATAAATAAAATCTGGCCAACTCTTCATTCGGCGGACAAATATTGTGTCTCTCGTCGATGTGCCACTGTATTTATACACTTTGGTTCGTTTACTAGCATCGGGTTTGAATTGATGTAGAAAATCAACAGAAACAAATATCAATCAATCAATCAAGATATACCTTATTGTCGGAAGAATATCATTCTAATAGACAAAGCTTATTACATCGGTGGAGGTTTATATATAAAAGACTTAAAATTGAAATTAAAATAGTAAATAAAGAGATTAAAAGTGAATTGTTTATATATGAAATACTTTAGCTTCCACCAACCCTTTCGATTTATTAGTCATTTTTACGGTTTCTTTTGTATTTTACGATGCTTCTATCTAATTCGTCTCATACAAACAGCCCCCTTACTATCATAGTAGGTTATCATCAGAAACCGAATCACTCAACAATATTATGAAAACCAATCAGTGAATAAAGACATCCAACAAAGACCACCGCCAAAATTTTGAATAATGAATTGTTTCCACCTGCAATATCTCATAACCTTAAGTTATATTTACATTATGGTATGATATGAATATATGCAGATATTGAACAGAAAAACATTGCATGGTGCATTATACATAGCTGAAATGAATTTCTATAGATTATCGACCTTGATTTTCTCTTTTCAGTAGATTATTTCTTATGTAGTTGCGTTTTTGTTTCCTTTTACAATTCGGCTTTTTTTATAACCGAATCTGCTGAAGCATCTTGCCTTGATCTCCCCTCCATAAACTAAAACAATTTCTCTGATATTAAATTACATTTCTTGTTGAATCCTGATATTCTAGCTTTGATAAACATTTTTATTACTGATATATTTGAGAGAAGCGAATTTGATCTATAGTATGGAATTTTCGCCTATCCCCAGATGGGTGTTTATTGTTCATAATATATTCTGGATACAAACCATTTTCTAGAGACAATTCCGAAGCAATTTGATTCTTTTCATTACAATTTTTTTTTTCATTTTCGATATTAAACAAACAATGCCACATATTTTTGGACAATTTCAATACTTTTCTCATCTGTGAAATTCAAATTTGACAGCCACAATAAAAATCACCTAATATATTTCTATGGTTTTTAAATTCGTTCTAGAGTTTTTTATCACACTGGTGTTTAATTTTCATTTCTATATTTTCAGTGTTTATTGAAATCACTAGGTCATTTGTGGTCCAAGAATACTCTAATTTGTTTTCATTTTCGTTTCAGTTTTTCAGGATTATTCTAAAACAATTCCATAATGAAAGAGTCAGTTGCTTCGTTTACATTATGATGCTTATAACCATGCTATAATCGATATATCATTTGCAATCTATCGTTTGCAAAATCTATTGGTATCATTCTTATATTATATCACGAAGAATAACTCCATTCTAATCATAGATTTTTGGAGAAAATTTTTTGTTCAATTTTCAATGGAAGGCACTAATTGAATTTTATCTTCCAGAGGGAGATGACTCCCTATTTTATGAATATCCTGTTGATATTCCCGGAGGAATTATGCCAATTCAATTGTTGCATATTCCAGATATTTCGAATGGAGTGCATTCATTCCTTCAATTATTTCCCATCCATTTTCATTCATGAAAATTGATGGGGAGCAGACGATGAAATCATTTTATCAATATCCAGAGATAGGGGATGTTTTGAAAATTCTATTCGGCGGGCGTCTGAGTAAGATGCCTCAAATTCACCTCCACATTGCATAATGACATGCAAATTCTCCAGAAAATATATTCATTGAATGCAAATCACTCGACTTTTAAAATTCCAGGAAGTAGCGCGGTAGAAATCAATATATTCAAGTTGAAAAATGTGCCATGGCATATTCGAATTCTGAATCACTCAAATCTTGAACACTGTATAAAATCACGATGAATTTTGAGATAATCATTTGTGAATATACCGGAAAATCCCATCGAATATTGAACTCAAACTGTCTACTGCCAGTTAAAAAAAGTCCACAGAAACTTGTATTGGACTCGTCTAGAACTCGATAAAAAATGCTGGTGAAGGCATACTTGGAATGCACGAGATAATCTACGACAAAAATTCAGGCGATTCTTATGATGATTATGTGAGTTACATGTGAGCAAAATGGAAAAGGCACTCATTAAGCATCAGTAAATGTGATATTGGGATTTCAACTTGAAAACAGATATCAGAACACACCAAGCGCAAGTTGAAAACTAGTACTCTTGACAATAATTTTCTTTGGAATATTAACATACCTGGTGATTTCAATGAAAAACACAATGGATATAGTAGAAGAAAGAGGTTACTAGCACTCGATTGCCTGAGCAATACAGTTTTCATGAAGGCTAGGACAATACCCAGGTTGATCCTGATTTTGATGCTTGTAGATTGTAAATTATTGGAGGGGTCAATAAAGCTCTCCAGTTTCTCATTACCACGATCTATAGGATTTTTGAATATTACTCTTCATATAACCAAGACCTGGGAACCCTTTGGTTGTCTTCCTTATTACCTGATTCCACTTCTTCTATCGTTAAAAATAGCCTTTCGTTAAGTTGAGTGAAGATAATGATAGATGTTCTGAACCACAATAATAGTCATTCATGTACTAAGGGTATTGAGTAGATGTTTATGTCTCACTAGATCGTTATTCCATCCACAATATAAATAATTGAAAAAATCGTAAATTCAATTCGATTTCAAAAATATTTCCATTTTATCATATCATTGCAAGGGAAATATCGTATTTACTTGTTGGAGAAACAAATTTTTCTAGCTGTCAAACTTAATTGGAACGGTGGAAGCAACGCAAACTTGCTACCGAATAAATCGCTTACGACCGATAATATGGCAAATTACTGAACTGGATGGCAGAACATCACGATCTCGCTGAAAAAGATACCAAGTTTCTTATGGTCCAAATATTCAATGGTTAAGAAGACTTCAATGGTAAATAGAAACATCAACATGGCTAATTATTATGAGTGAAGCGAATATGTGGAGCGAGGGTCAAAATGATACCAGCAAAAAAAGTCTGAAGTTCTGTCTAGAGAAGATGTCTTGAAATTCATCCATGAGGCTCCGAATGAGATGTTTTTAACGAACAAATTTGCATTAGTATTCGGTGTCTTTGGTGAATGTCGACGACAAGAAATTCGTCAGTAACTAAAGGTTAGAAGATAGATAAAAACTTTTCAACAAAAAATCAAACCGACGAAAAAATCAACTGGAAAGCAAAAAATAAAATAAACCATTTTAGTCTTAATGATACTTGAGCTCCCAAACTAATGTGAGTAACTAATTTTGATTCGGTGCCCAACAAACAATTATCGAAGTTCATTATATTACTTTGAAGAAGTAAACAAAACGCCGCTATGCATCATTTTTCAGTTGATTTTTTCGTCGGTTTAATTTTTTGTTGAGAAGTTTTTATTTTTCAATTTTTTGTGGCTGAAATCTACTAATTACTACCTACTTAATTTTTCATTACTTCCAAAATACTTACTTACCTATCTTATTGTTATATAATATTAATTTTTCTTGAAAGTTCTGGTTAGTTGATTCCATCACTTTGTATATAATTCCATCCTTTCATAGAATGTGATCATTGTGACGGATGTAGGAGGATCGGTCAATGTCAATGTGTGCCAATGTTCACAAGTGAAAAATCAATCATCCCCTATTTTGCTACCCATAGGGGTGGATCATTCCATTTCAAATATATATATATATATATATATATATAATATATACCCTATCTAATGAAGAAAGAATCATCCAAATCGGAAAACACAAAGTTATGCCTGATAGAATCGGTTAACCGACCAAAATTCAGAGGGTGAACGATCAATATCCTCCATTTTGCTACCCTTAGGGATGGATTTTTTTGTCCAAATTCAAATGGGACCAACTTCAAAGTACACCCTATTCAATGAAAACAGAATCATCGGAATCGGACTCTTCTGTGAGAGATTATGCGTGGTCATACATGAAAAAAAATATACGCGTCGATTCCTTAAGTAAAATGTGAATTGATGACATCAAAATTCCCAAGTATTTACTCATCTTTTAAGGTAACAATTGACGACAAAAACTTTCGCAAAACTATGAACCCAAAATTCTGGCCGAATGGCACTTGTATCAGCAAGTTTTTTTGGAAGAGGGTTCAGTCAACCCCTGCAAAAGACTGATGTTCAATCCTCAGTTACTAATATTGAATGCACAAAGTCTCAACGCTAATACAATAAATATTTTGGAAGTCGATATTGTTGACTCATTGTAATAGTGATTCTTAATGTACCTACAGGAACATCAATGGATTCCATCATCTGCCCATTATTGTAGAAATAATTTTGAAAAAGGTGGGATTGCCATATATTCTGAACTTGGTTTAAAATGCGAAGAAATTGATCTGAAAAAACACTGTATAGAGAAAGATTTTGAAATTTGCGGATTGTCTTATAAAACTGGCGAAAATAATAGCATTATCTTAGCTTTTCATCGCTCTCCCAGTGGGAATATCAACACTTTTTTAGAGAGTATCCTGAAAGTGCTAGAACAAGAATATAAACCAAATTATTACATAACTTTGGTGGGGGATTTGAACATTGACTCGTCTGCCAATTCAGCAGACATGTATAATTTCAACAAACTCTGTAACATTTTTGATAGTTTTGAAATGACTTCAGTTGTTGAGTGGCCCACAAGAGTAACATATCATTCAGCCACCACAATCGATCATATATTTACCAACTGTAACGACCCTGTTGTCTGCGTCGTTGATAGTATCTTATCGGATCACCGAACTGTACTGTTTGAGATTCCTGAAGGAACTGGTGTGAAAAGTGGCTTGTCTCATATGAGAAGAAACTACAATGAGCACGCAATTAATTGTTTCAATACCGCACTTCTTCAGAAAAATTGGTCTGAACTTTATAAAATGCCCAACATGCACAATGCTTTCAAATTGTTACTGGAAGTCTTCCTCTTTTATTTTGAAATGTTTTTTCCGTTGAGAAAATATTATACTATAAGGAATAAAATTGATAAATGGATCACAGATGACGTCAAATCATGTAGTGTCAATATGAAAGGCTTACGTTACCTAAAATCAGAATACCCTGAACTACGCAGCACATATAAAGCTGCTAAAAATAAACGAAAAGTTGTTAAAAAATTCAAAAAAAATTTACTATCAAAATACTATAGCTAATTCAACAAATGCTCACAAAACAGCTTGGAAAATTATTTCAGAATTGAGTAACAAAAAAGTTGAATCACACCATAAAATTGATATTAGTAAAGATGGAATAATATACAGTGCTAGTCAAAAGTCCCCTCCCCCCCTCGTATCTTTTGAACGGGTATACTTATAATGATGAAATTTGGAGGGTGGAAATAAACGGATGTAGGCTTCTCAACTGGTCATAACAGGTGACGCAATAGTCATAAATGACGTCACAAGGCCACTGTGACCAATAATTTTAAATGGGACCCTATGGCAAGTGACAGCTCGTTTGAAAGGTATTGAGAATACCTATTCAGTCATACCAATTTTGTTTGGGTTTCGGCTGATTTTGATTGATAAATTGAAGAAATACGAAAATTATAGTTTCGCATTTAATTAATAAAGATTTAAGAACCAGTTCTTATAATAACTGTTCAAAATGTGCTCTATCTACTTCCTGGCAGTAATGCATCCTATTGCTAAACTCTTGTCGTACTCGTCCCAGTGTGTCAGCGGAAATTGCCCTACATTCTTCAACAATTCGTTGTTTCAGAATGGCAATACTGTCAGGTGCTGTAGCGTAAACCTTAGATTTCAAGTACCCCCATAGAAAAAAATCTAATGGTGTAAGGTCCGGTGACCGAGCTGGCCATTCAATCGAACCTCGTCGTCCAATCCATCTACCACGATATTCTTCATCTAGGTAACGTCTTACTGTACCGTAATAGTGTGCAGGAGCACCATCTTGTTGAAACGTTATTTCCAAGTTGTCGAATTCATCTGGATTATCTTCTAGAATTTCAAGAATTAACGACTCAATATCATTTTGTAACATCTCCAGATACAATTCACCGGTTAAGTTAGCATTGAGAAAAAGAGGCCCAACTATGTGGTTTCCCAAAATACCTGCCCAAACATTTACTTTTTCTGGAAATTGAGTATGTTTTTCACGAAAGATGTGAGGATTTGTGTCACTCCAATACCTCACATTTTGAGTGTTAACATTTCCATTGAGAAAGAAAGTACTTTCGTCACTAAAACAAATTGTCTGTATGTAGCCTGGTTGTTGGTTCATTTTATTGGACATAGTTTCACAGAATTCTAGTCTTCGGTCGGGGTCATCATCTGAAAGTTGGTGCACCATTTTTAATTTGTATGGATGAAATTTGTTTGTTCACAGAATTCTTGTGTCAATTCAACACCCTATGTACTGTCCTTTGACTGACTTCACAGATAGACGCAACTTGGGCTGTGGAAGAAGTAGGGTTTACTACCATTTCTCCAATTATGTCAATTTTTTTGTCATCACTAATTGTTGGTCGACCAGATCGTTTGGCATCTTGAACACTACCTGTTGCTTCAAACTTCCGAAGAAGCTCCTCAAATAAACCCTCGATATAGGGCGATCGGGGTACCTCTCATTAAACAGTCGTTCCGCTGCATGGAAATTGTTTCTACATTCACCAATTATTAAGGTAGCTGCTACTTTGTCGGCTACAGTACGTACCATTTTGCCTATGTAAACACTTAAACGTCTCGTTAAACAATAGCTTAGGTAAATTTTCAAGGTATAAACACTCTTGACAAGTAGAGAATTCAAAAACGTCAACCTTTTTGACAATTAACCAGAGGCGTACTTTAAAATCTTTATTAATTAAATGCGAAACTATAATTTTCGTATTTCTTCAATTTATCAATCAAAATCAGCCGAAACCCAAACAAAATTGGTATGACTGAATGGGTATTGTCAATACCTTCCAAACGAGCTGTCACTTGCCATAGGGTCCCATTTAAAATTATTGGTCACAATGGCCTTGTGACGTCATTTATGACTATAGCGTCACCTGTTATGACCAGTTGAGAAGCCTACATCCGTTTATTTCCACCCTCCAAATTTCATTATTATAAGTATACCCGTTCAAAAGATACGAGGGGGGGAGGGGACTTTTGACTAGCACTGTATGATAATCCTCATGAAGTATCTAATTTGCTCAAGAGTCATTTCATAAATGCTCCAAAGAAAACATCAACAAAATTTATCAGAGTAAAATAAAAAAAAATAAAAATTCAAAAATTGAACTCAATAATTTTTCCATTTTTCTGAACCCTGTTGTTGCTATAGAATTGGAAACATTACTGAAAACTGAACTCAAAAATAAACACTCGGCGGGAAATGATGACATACCATTATTCCTATTGAAGAAATGTCTGAATAGCATTATCGAACCCATGACCTTCTTAGTGAATTTATCTTTTTTAACTGGCAAATTTCCTGATTCCCTTAAAACAGGGAAAATCATTCCTATTCATAAAAAGGGTCTTGTTGACTTGATGGGTAATTATCGGCCAATAACAATAACGCCAAGTTTCTTCGAATATTCAGTTTTAGATCGCCTCTTGAACTTCTTGAAAAGGTTCGATATTTTGAGCAAAAATTAGCATGGATTCAGAATTAATCATTCGACAAATACAACTGCAATTTCATTCTTCGAAAAGCTGTAGAATATTTTGAAACAGGACAATTCCCTGCAGGGATCTTTCTCGATCTCAGCAAGGCATTCGACTGTGTTTACCATCAAATTCTATTAGCCAAATTGTATAACTATGGAGTTAGAGATCCAGCTCTTGGTTGGATTTCTTCCCTCTTAGTTAACCGACTCCAATACGTGAGCATACCAGAACTCAGTTCTGGAGCAGCCACACAAACCAAATCTGAATCTAAATTGGTCAACATAGGAGTTCCGCAAGGGTCAATACTGGGGCCAATTTCTCAATTTCTGTTGTACACTAACAATCTTGATAAGCACTTAACAGAGACCCATATAACGATGTTTGCTGATGATACCTCTTTCATAGAATCTAATAAGGACGAAATAAAAACAACAGATAAGTGAACAAGTCTTGAACTCTGTATATGAATGGTGCAGCTTAAATTTTCTATATCTCAATGCCTCTGAAACACAAATTGTGAAATTCCATAACAAGCAAAACTCAATATAATGACACTTTATTCTTTGTACATCTATGAAATATGCACTTTTATTTTCACGAACAAAACTAAGTTTACTCTGAATAAAAACTTGCATGAGGTAAATACACGACAAAAGAATTATTTCCATATTCCCTTTTACAAATATAGAGTTTCGCAAAACTCAATTTCCCATTTGGGTTTGACCATTCATAACAGATTGCCGCATGAAATCAAAAATACTGATGAAAGTAGAAATTTTATCGCAGCACTTGCTGACAGTGATTTATACCTCTAATCTGCAAATTTAGTCTAGTTGAATCTTCGGAATATCCAATCTTGGGAAATTATCCAAAGCGATAAAAAAGTTGTAATACTCTATTGAAAAAAATACAATCGCGTTTGTATACCCTTGACCAATTCTAATGGTATAATTTTTGTTTTGCAGAAATGCGTTGTTGCCAAGTTGGTTACTTCGGATTACTAAAAATCTGATATGAGGATGATTCGAAGTGATTGCTATACTAATCAATGGCAATGATATTGAACTTTGCGGAAATGTGCTGTTGCCGAGTTATGGACGCTAGAAATCATTTGGTAAAGTTTTATAGAAATTTTGCTTGGAGAATATCGAGATAACTCTACTGCTCAATCAATTTTTTTTGTGTTATTTTCGTCTCCAGAAAATGGGTTGTTGCCAAGTTGGTCACTTCGGATTATTGGAAATCTGGTATGAGAATGGTTCGAAGTGGATAGATACTATATCTAGTAAATCAAGTGAATTTTGCAAAAAAAATCGTCTTTGCAGAAATGCGCTGTTGCCATGTTGTGGACGGTGGTTGTCGTGGAGAAAAGATTTATGGAAATTTTTGATGAAAAATGAATATAAATCTTTTTCCAAATCGGTAATTATAATTTTATAATGCGTGGTTGCCAAGTTATAAAAGCTGAAAAATACAAAAAGATGAAAATTTTGTTTGAGGAACACGAACATAGATCTTCAACTATTTTGATTTGGTTCTTTGTTCTCCGTGCATTGAACATGAACGGATGTATTGTTACGAATCCATACTACGCCCCTGGAAAATGAAACGCTACTGGCCAGGATTCCCAGAAAACACAGCGAGTCTAGAGCGGAAACGAATCGAGAACCAGCATAACGCCGCGCGAATATTCGAAATGTTCAGGAATATTCCAGCAGCGGAACTTAATAGAGTCAGGAATTCAATATAAGGCGCTGCGACATGTAGTACACAGTACAGATTTCAGACAGTTCGGAGGGTAAAGACTACAGATTAGCGACTTCGGAGTGTTTACTTTCGTTATTCCGGCCAATACATTTAGGCTAAACTGCACATGATGACGTTTTTTTCCCAATCTTTTGCGAATTTTCTACAGCCCATACATGAATATTGTGGAGATTTACGACTTCATCGCGGCTAAATTCAGCCTAGTCAGTAAAAAGGATAGGGATAAAAAATTCGGATTTCTTTCGCACTTTCCAAGTACCCACCTAGTGAACTGCAAGCGTCGCAGGAAATCCCCTGGAAGCATTCCTTGAACACGTTGAACATGGTATGGATATAAACTATTTTCAGTAAACCTAGAAACACAAACGTCACACTTACAAGTAAATCAAATTGCTGTTACAATTTGAACGTCAAAGGGAATAACGAAGTGAGAAGTCATAGCCCACTAAGTATTTTAGTTTGTTACTTCAATATTCCCCTTTCATTTGCCAGCAATTTTTTCGAAAACTGTTAGCTGATTCAAAAAAATGCATTAGACCAAAATTTCAGGTTTTTTCATGGTCAACTTAACTGTGATATTCAAATAGTTTTTTTTTTCTAAGATAGAAAATTTTGGCTATAAAAACTGTAGGCAACCCCCATTTACCCCTTTGAATCAGTTACCTTATTTTTGAAGCAAGAAATGAATAGAGCGTCCAAAAAACCAAGAGGCTGTAAATTTTCCGAACATTTGCTGCATAATTGTACCACAATTCAAAATTTACGATTTTTTTCGCGCAACTTGCGATGTCTGTTGCTTGGAGGGGGCGAATTTTAGGACACGTTTATGGGAAAAAAAGTCTTATTTTGATCCAAGGAATGCGCCCTTAAAATATTTGTATTGAATTTTGTAACACCCTGTACATATTCAACTGACATTGGATAAACTTTAACAAGCACGCATGAAGCTTTCGCGGACGAATCGTAAGGTGCTATAATATGAAGATGGGTCCGCGAAAGCCATTTGCGTACGTGCTACATAAAATATTTTGTTGTACAAGTTTTTCAAAGAATGTTTCTTATAAACGAATTTTATTTCAAAATTGTAACTTTTACGAACTTGTCCGTGAATGTTGCCATGGCTATGGCAATACTTTACGAACAAGTCAGTAAATGTAGCATTTTTAGATTTTTTTAAATTCTGATGTAGTTTTGAGGAGCGTGTACAAAAAAAATATTGCAAAATATAATACACCGGTTTCCTCTCGCAGGATAGGCAGACGAGTACTAGATCGAAATCGAGAATTACGTTTGACTGAAAGACATTTCCTTAAATTAATTCCAAGGACTAAAAATACAACGATGTAAAGTTTGCGTGAAACAGCACAAAAGACGGGAAATCAGACATATATGACGCACATGTGAAGTACCTTCGTGCCTCATTCCTTGTTTAGAAACATAACATACAAAAAACATTTTTAATTTTTTATAAGTTATGGTATTTTGTATGTTTTTTTCAGTTTATATATACGTCAATGCAAAATATATATAATTTGGTTTCTTTGAATACCCGATGAATTGGCCCACACTGCTCTAGACTTATATATACGCACAACCTAAAATATTGCGCATGTGAAGTAATATTTCAAAAATCATTTTCACAGTGAGAGGGTTCGGAAGTAAAAATTATTAGTTAAATATGAATTGAAGAATCGATTTTGTGTTTTTTTCTTTTTTTCTTAAAATCAGTTGAACTACCATATGCAATTGATTTCGTCATAACAGCCATTGTTCTGATGAGTTATACATTGTTCAAAATAATCGACAAACTCTCAATGAATATATCATCGTTGGTTTGGTAGTTTGGGAATCATAGTAGAATTTTTGGTGCAAATAACATTATTACGATACAATTATTCGAATGTGCTTTTAAAAGTACGCGTACTGAGTTTTAGTGCCCATAACGTTGCAAGTGCTCTGAAGGCACTCCAACTTGGGAAATAAAACTGGTAATTGGAATTAGTTGTAAACAATTTCAATTCATTTCTAGAATTCATTCAATTCATTCCAAGGAATCCTTCCATACAGAAAGTGTTTGGCTACAATGAATAATTGAATGAGTGATTAATTTATAAAGCATTTCGATATAATAGGTAAGGTGAGTAGTAGATGATAATCATAGTTGGGTAATAATTCATTTTATACACATTAAATTCTCATTTGGATGTGGGTTATTCAGTGGTTTTTTTAGATTTCTATTTGTCTATTTATTTCTGCTCGAAGTGTGTCTTCAATACTGGATCTAATTTTCCTCTTGAATTTATTGAACTTCAATTCGCTTCTTAGCTTTTCAGGAAGGCTAAACAGTTTTGGTCCTAGATATGTATAGTTTTTTCGACCAACTGATTTGTGCATTTGTGGTATGACGATTTTGTGGTTTTGACA
The DNA here is from genome assembly GCA_018342105.1 of Gonioctena quinquepunctata. Lineage (NCBI taxonomy): Eukaryota > Metazoa > Arthropoda > Insecta > Coleoptera > Chrysomelidae > Gonioctena > Gonioctena quinquepunctata. The sequence continues at coordinate 735,438 of JAFIRS010000237.1, read as the reverse complement.
GGTAGCGTACTCATGATTAAGTAAATAGTTTTACTGTGTGCACGTATCGATATAATCGAGGAAAGAAATTTGTATTTCGTGCATAAAATAATTTATTAAAATCGTAGCAAAGCGCTTTCGACCCTCAGGTCATCATTGATGCGTACCTGTAAGTGAGTTATATTGATAGAGGAAGTTTAAGTAATTAAAAACTTTTTCCGAAAGGAAATTTGAAATATTTCTCAAAAGTGAGGTAACTTACTCGTCACGTGAACAAGAAGTCAGATAGACTATAAAATATCTCATGTTCAATGCGTGTTGTATAAGGTAACATTACAAACATGTTGAAAAACATATCCTTGACCAGGATGAAACTTGAAATTACATTTCGATTTCTCCAAAAGCCATTATTCAGGTGTGATAGCTGGACCTACATGACATGATGACAAGTGAAGTAGATTGACATAGAACAGAAGACTATTGAGATATCAGAATCATGAAAATAATATAAAACCAGATTTGAATATATTCCAAGGGAGACCAGACAAGATTCTTGAATTCTCAAATTTAGGTCATCGTAATTGAATATAAGTTTTAGGGAGAAGTCAAAATACAAAAAAAATACAAATATACTTCATTCCAGTAAGACCATATTACATGGTATTGGACATGTCTAAAAAAGAAGAAGGATACTATAAATTGTATAAACACACACATATATACACTCATATACAAGCAAACATATAAACACATTTAAATAAGCTCATATACAATACAATGGACTGTAAAGAGGTCTTGAAGATGTGATATAATAGTACCAAAATCTAATCTAATGAGAACTATCCTGGACACAAACATACAATTGAAAAGCGTATGATCGTGACCATAGACAATAAATTAAAAATTTTCTCAATACAAAGTCCTATTCACCACCGCTTGATCAAACCTCAACTGGGGGATAAGAAGTGTGATAAAATTTTATTGAGATTTCGACCCAACTTCACAACTGCCACAGTTCAAGAGGGGATAGTCAAAGTAACAATAAAAATCCGAAACAATGACTTATGTTCTCAGTATAGAGAAAGTTGAAAGAGAGGCTTGCAAATCGCAAAGAGATACAATAGATATCACTTGTATCTCTCTGCAATTTGCAGAATTCATGTAATATTAAAATTTTCAACGGGGAAAGTTACAACAATTAGTTTCGATCCAAAATCGGAGAAATCGGGTTCGAATAATAGCCGTTTCCAAATGCTTCGTTTTACAGATTCATTTATTTACAACGATCATTCACTGCTCTTGAACTCACCCAGAAACCTGATATATATATATATATATATATATATATATATATATATATATATATATATATATATATATATATATTTAAATTTTTCATCATCAGATCAAATATGTGTTTGTATCTGAAACCGATTGAAAATAAAAAAGTTCCGTGGTATGGGATCGAACTCGAGCCTACCGCGTGAGAGACTGCATTGCAAACAACTGCTCTACGGGGACTTTCATTGATATTCAGAAAATGACATTATTAAATTAAACATTGCCTCTCTTGAACAACTGAGGTTTTCCAATATGCTGCAAAAGGTATATTTGAATTCAAATATCAAATCACTTTATGTAGTGTAAGGGTTTTTTTCCTACTATCAAACTTTGGCTCCTTTCACTAATCTCAGCTTTGCCTCGGGCGCCACCTTTTGGTTTATAGTGGAAAAGGCCTCTTCTGCTCCGGGCAGTCTTGGTGAAAAAAAACACTACAGGGGTCAGTATAGTAGTGATAATATAACGGGGCCCGAAGGGCAGGCTTTGATTGCCCTCAACTGGGTTTTGAATCTGGGTGCCAACTGCGCACTAGATGATTCTATTATACTCAAGATAGTAAATAAAACACTATATTCAAACTCCGTGTTCCGCTATCACTGCTGCGGCAACCTGGTCGGCAAAGCTTGGGACGGTGGTGGGCTACTTCGGTAGTTGGCTCACACTTTGCATGCTAGTTGTCGGTTGCGTGACTGCTGGTGCTAGACTCGGTAAGCTAATTCTTCCAAATCTTTCTAAACAGAGCTCCAGTCGGTTTTCCCCTCTTTGGCTGATTCCTCTCGACCAAGTTTAGGCGCATGCCGATTTGGATACAAATTGTATTCTGCATATTATATTTACCCAGCTTGTGAAATTCTCCTCGGTAGCAATCCACGTGATGTGACGTCTGCTGGATGACGTCAGATGGCAGCGGATGCTTTTGCTCGAACAATCTGATTTCTCTGGCTTCTATCGGGTAACCCAATGTTCTCGGCGACGTTTGTTCAGAGCATAGCTGGCTCGATGAAAAGTGCTTTTTCGACTCGCTGGCTTGCCCAAGTAACAATCGCGCTTACTTTATATACATGCTTCGCGGCATCGGCGTGATCTACGGAGGGTGTTTAGCCTATTCATCGGGTTAGGTGTAATCCACGAATTTCTAACGAACACATATGGTATTTTCGGACCTATTTTTACCGACGAGCTGAATTTAAATCTTTACATGGAGCTTTTAGTTGTTTAACATAGCGGAAAAATAGTAATTTCGTTACAGTAATGAGTTCAAATCCTTTATTCCATCAATTTTGCATTTCCTTTTTCCCCATATAGAAATTGAATGCGTTGACATCTAATTAATTCTGACAGGACCAAGTATAGTTGTCACACATACTCATATATAAGAGAAAGAGACAAGGAGAGAGAGAGAGAGAGAGAGAGGGAGAGATAGAAAGTAGCATGGAGGGGGCATAACGCTTTTTTCTTACGTTATATTTTCTACCAGTAAGTACCTACCACAAGCCACGTGGAAGAACTTCGTTCCAATTTTTTTTCCGTTATAATGGATGAAAAATGGAAGAATTGTGATTGAAAAGGTATGAAGGGGTAATGTCAGACGTGGAGGTTGATTCGGAGAAAGATTAAGACCTAAGTAATGTTCCTTCTGAACAAGTATTATGGAATAAGATGGTACTACCGTCTGGCGCTAGAACCTAAGCCAAATATTCGGACAAGTGAAACTAAGACACAAAACATTCTGACAAAACTACCAGGCGTGAAAGCAAATGCGCGGAACACTAAATAAATTATAGAGTGCTGGCAGCTGTTTTTTCCTCTAGACGTTTTGACGAGCATTGTAAAGAATACAAATCAGAAGTTGGACCAAATCATATTATCATATGAACGCCCTCGAGACTGTTTGTCAACCGATTTGAAAGGAATTATGAATTTCCTATGACTTATTTATTCAGCTGGGATTGAAAAAGGTCAACATCTAAACTCCCATGAGTTTTGGGTACAAGATGGTACTGCTCCAGACTATTTTGCTACCATGTCTGAAAAAAGTTTTCATATATTGGTGAGGGCTATTCGATTAGATGCCGTTAGTGACCGTGATGAAAGATCAACATTAGATAATCTAGCTCCTGTTCGTGTTCTGTTTGAGAAATTCGTGGAAACATATTACACTACCTATACTCCAGGAAAATATGTCACCATAGACAAAATGTTGGATCCCTTTAGAGGAAGTTGCCGTTTTAGGCAATACTTAGCCAACAAGCTGAAAGGATATTTAAGTTAAAAAGCCGTGAAAAATTTTTTTTTGAGAAAAGTTCATAATTAATATGAAAAAGTTAATAAATAATAGAGTTAGAGCTTTGGTTTGGTTTTTATTGCTGAACGAAGAATAAAAAAGATTTGAAGTGTTCTAGCCGTATCGTCAATAGTTGTGAGTTATTTCAATAACAATGACGAAAAACTGAAAGAATAAAGTGCACGAAAATATTCAAAATTATATAAAAATAGAAAACAACATTTTTTCATAACAAACGATACATGGTTGATTTCAGTATTTTTGGAAGTATTTAAAAAACAATATAATCAAGAAAATTCATTTGTCAATAACAAATTGTTTATTGATTAAACAAATAAAAAGTAAAAAAAAAGTTATTCCATAGTATTAGAGAGCAATATGAATAATAATTTAAAAAAAAAATATTATTTGCCAAAAAAAATGTTAATTCACAAAGGCGTTTTTCACCAATATATTTTTTTTTTGAAGAAACGATTTTTTTCTTGAAAATATTTTTTTGGAAAATCTTATAAATATGCATTTGTTTATAACAATTTTTCAAACAATATGCGCTGAAATAAAAACAAATTATATCGTTTTTAGCAATAATAAAACAAATTGATGGGGATAATTGCAAAAAAAACAATGTTTAATTGTTTTATTTACGTTTTTATTTTTTTATGCTAATGATTGTTAATAAAGAAGTGAAAAATCCAAACTTCTTAATTTTCCAACGAGGACGAGGACAGCTCCAAGGAGTAAAAAAAATTCTAGGTTTTTAGTTCAACAATTATCAGGGTATTATAATAACTTTCAACAAGTAAAATTTTGTAATTAACAAAGCCATAATTGATTGAAGAATAGAGCTGAATATTTTTGCCGATGGATTATTGTTTATTGATATGTCTAGATAATACCTGGATTCTTTCATTCCTTAATATTGATATTTACTCGGATAACATTTTTTTTTGTTCAGGTGTCAGATGCAGTCGGCGCGAACGGGTGCTAAGTCGCGCGTTTTCTGCCTTTTTTTCGCCGCTGAATTGAAATTATAAATATTGCCGGCACAGTCTGGGAGGTGAGACTCATTTTTAGGAAAGTTTCTGCTCTATAAGGATATTTTTTCAAATTCTAGATATCTCAAATAGTGTTTAAGATATTTGCAAAAAACCTCACAAACTTTTTTTTGTTTAGTTAATTGTTTATAGCTTTTGCAATTTGTTTCTCCAGATATTGGTTCCAAACTAAGATTTTCTTGATGCAATTACGAATCGAATGACACCTCGATCATAATTTTCGGTTGGTCTCTACTCTAATTTCGAAAAATGGCTCTTGTGAACCAGACTAATAATGCGACATGCATCTTTGACTAACCTAGCATTGCCCCTCAAACAGAGAAAATTAGCCATGGCGAACGTGGAGACAGTTGTGCCAAGTGTGCAAGTATCGCAAGAATAACCGAAATGTGGTTTCTGTTCAAACCCCAAAACAGGTTCACGCAACATAGATGAAATTACTGTCAAACTCCTTTATGCAGGGAACATACCGGCTCTACCAAATTTATTTGTGTTATCTGTATATCTAATCCAAATTTATACGATTTGTGACGTTAGTGCATCAGAATATCTTTCGATAAATCATTTTTTTAAAACTGCTGTTGTTAATTTCAATCATTTCCTGATACAACCAAACCTTTTAACAAACAAACTACTTTTTCAAACGTTAGAAAAAATCACGTATGCGAAAGAAACGCGACCGATCCTGGGTTAAAAAGAAATAATGCATACCTGTACTTTTTTTCGAAATTTTGAAGGAATATGGAAAAAATCACCACACAGCCTACATAAATTTGTGTTTGCTTTATTGGAAGTGAGAGCTCAATCTTGGGAGAACAACTTTTTTCGCCATTTAAACTCTCTCCACCTCAACTAGACCTTTCCGTACTTCGGAAATGCGCAACAGACCCGACGACGATGATTCAAATATTTGTTTTCCACATATCGGATTGTGAACAGTCAAACGAAACTGTGAGCCCCTTTCCTCAAACAGAAATGATATTGAAGTATTTTCTCGAACTCCTTTTTCGCTCAAAGGAGCGCTGCCACAGGCAAGATGTTGCGAATTCGTTCGGTTCTTCCCCTTTTGCTCGATGAAGAAGAATAATTCCTTTTTCGGAAAATTCAAATAGAGTTTCCACATTCCAGATGAGACTTCGAGGAAGTTGGTGGAAAGTGATGATCATTGTTTATTCATACAATCGAAATTAACAGAACTAACTGCCTCACCATTAAAAACGTTTCTTTTGTAACTCCCAAACAAAACCTCAGAAAAAAAATCACTCCTGCTAGCATGGAAAACTTTAAAAATGCCTTACAAAACACAAGTTGGGACCCATACTACAGTTGTAGAACGGCCTCTGACAAAGCCAAATTTATACTGCATATATGCAAAGAGCTTTCCGTGTCCCATTTTCCCTTATCTAAAACGTATGGCAAAAAAGGAAACCCCATAAAATGGTTCAACGACGATCTTAGGAAAATGAGAAACACACTGCAAACTATCAAAATTATTCGTGACTCTACAAATAATACAACTTTTAATGATACTTACAAACAAATGACCAGAAAATACCAACATGCAATTGAAACTACAAAGAAAAAATCTTTCAATAATTTCTTGAATAATTCTTCTAATAAAACAAGGGACAGCTGGAAACTTATTAATTTTGAAAGAAACAAACACTCCACCAAAAATGTATCTGAAAGTTTATCAGCCGATCATCTCAACAACTATTTCTCGCAGGTCGCTGATATAATTATTAGACAGTTGCCTTTAAACGATGATAATTACTATTATGATGGATCAATTCCTGATTCGTTGAAGCCCAAAGTGCCAGGCTCATTCTTCTTTGAACCTATATTCCCTCATGAGGTAGAAAGTGCTATTCACCAGTTGAAGAATACCTACTGCTTTGACATGTATGAACTTAACAGCAAAATAATCAAAGAAAATTCCTTTTCACTAATTGATCCTCTCACTGATTTATTCAATACATGTATTGTGGATGGTATTTTTCCTGACGAGCTGAAACTCACCAAAGTTATACCTATTTTTAAAAAGGGCGATAGAGAAAACCCTGAGAACTATAGGCCAATTTCTATTGTACCCTACATTGGCAAGATCTTTGAAATCATATTAAAGCAAAGGTTGAACAAATATTTTGAGAAACTATTAAGCAATAATCAATTTGGATTCCGTCAACAACGATCTACTACTCATGCAATAGAAGGGTTGTGAGAGAGATAGTCGAGGGCTTTGAACAGGGTAAACTAACAGGTGTAACATTATGTGACCTGAGCAAGGCTTTCGACTGTGTCTCTCACAATATCCTGGTGAATAAGCTCTCTCAATATGGAGTATGAGGGGTATCTTTGAAACTAATTGAGTCTTATCTCCAGAATAGGAGTCAATGTGTTACTATCAATGAAACAACCTCCCAGCTTAATCTGGTTAAAACAGGCGTACCCCAAGGCTCGGTTCTGGGGCCACTTCTATTCATAATTTATACCAATGATTTTTTTTGTCATATGTTGCCTCATTTAGGTATTGCTTTTGCTGATGATAGCTCTCTTATAAACTCTGAAAACAGTTATGAATCGCTATTAAATTCGATGAAATCAGCTGAAAACCTCGCCCAAGAATGATTTACCCACAACTTATTAAAATTAAACAAAGATAAGACAAAACATATTATTTTTCCGACAAACAATAAAGTAACAGTAGGTGACCATGCTAAACTTTTAGGATTAACTATTGACGATAGTTTATGCTCGGAACCACATATCGAAAATACCTGTTCCAAATTGAGTACTCACAATTTTCTTCTGAGAAAACTGAAATCGTTTGTTGATAAAAATACCCTTCTTTCTGCGTACTTTGCTCTTATCCAATCATATATCAGCTATGGATTGACCCTTTGGGGAAATTCCTCTCACTCTGAAAATTGTTTAAAATTCAAAAGCAATCCATTAGAATAATTTGTGGTGCGGTTTAGGGTTCTTGTCGGCCATTATTCTGCCAACTCAGTATTAGCCTCTACAAACTCTGTTCATTTATCAGACTTTGCTCGAGATTCATGAAAATAAAGAAAAACTCCTGACTAACTCAAATTACCATGACTATAATACACGCAACGCGAATCTGATCAGGTCTCAAAGATTTAAATATAATAAGTCTCTCAAAAACTCAATAAATGTTGATCTTCACAATATACTTCCTACCACACTAAAAAACAAAAACCAAGCTACGTTCAAGAACTCTATCAAAGTGATACTGCAGAAAAAGTGTTACTACACTATCGCTGAGTACATGGCTGACCCACCCGGGATGTGATTTGATCCAACTATCTTATCTTATACTATGTGTATGGTTTATCGTAATGTCTACATATGTGTACACGCAATATTTTATTTTTATTGTTATTTTATTTTCATTGTTATTGTATTTCAATTGTGAATTATTATTTTCTGTATTTATTCAATTGCTACCTGACTTGCTACAAATTTTTTTAACATAACGTAGTTAAATAAAGATCTATCTATCTATATATCTATCTATCTATCTATACGATTTAAATTGAAAAATTAGCTTTTGGAATCAATGACTTCCTATTTAATCTGATTATGAGGTTGAGATACACTTTTTCGAAAGGAAGACCGATGAGTTATGTGTGTCAAAGGAAGATCAACTGTTGTCGAATGACATCTCAGTTTCATCAGCAAACATTTCTGATCAAGAGGCTAACTGCTGTGAAGTTTGAGGTTATGTATAACAGTGTCACCAATAAATTCAAATATGGTAGATCATGCAGCGAAAGCAATTACTCGAAATTTTACAATGATTGTCTGAATGCTGCGTGGAATATTGTATAACATGCCGATGATCATAACATATTATCTATTAGAAGAGTATTAACAGACCTCCGGAAACGTTTTACATCGCTCATATCTTTGATTCTATTTGGTAAATGAATACGAATCTGCTTGCTCCTGTTGATTAAAGATTGTTTTCTGATAGTTGAAGTGGGAAGTGAGATAATATTTTTTTTGCCTGTTTTGTTGCATTGAATTTTTTCCTTGTATTTGTGCTTCAAGCCAACTGTCTCTAAATGATAATCAGCCTGCATGAGTAACACATCATTGAAAGTTAATTCCAAAGCTTCGTTTTGGAGAACTATACAGTGCTCCCCCCCCCCCTTTTATGTTTTGAACGGGTCAACACCAAAAATTGAAACTTGGAATAATTAAATTGATGCATGAATACTATATTTTGTAGTAAAATTGACAGATGAAACTTTCAAGATGACGACTGGGCGCCATCTGGGAAAACAAAAATAATTGAAAGGGGGGTTTGTGACACATATTTTTGAAGCTCTTGACGAATACTTCACAATCTTAGAATACAAAGTCAATATCTTCACCTACTACAAAATGACGGAACATTCAATAATTACCTGCATACAAACACATTTATATCGATACATCTAGAAATATTTGTTTTTCTCTGCCATATGGCAATCCCAACAACTTGATAAGGTTTGATAGGTTATTTTTTGTCTAAACAAAAAATGACAAGACATGTCAGTACGACAACGCACATCATTCAGTTAAAATATAATCATTTAGCTTTCGGTTTTACTAGTAAATAGGTACCACGTGAACTATCTCTGAAATGGTCAATTCTCGTCCATTGGAAGAAAAAATTGGAGCGATTTTAATCTACGGTGCGACGCGTAACTTTCACAAATCGAAAGAGTTTTCAATGATCGTTTCCCGAATTGTCCTATCTGTAGAAAACATTTAAGGGAACTCGTAACCAAATTTACAACTACCGGTAGTGTACAGAACAAAAAGCCCCCAGGTCATCCGTCCATTCTGGAAGAACAGCAAGATCAAATAATTAGTGGGATGATAGTAAATCCTCAACAGTCTACTTCCTCCGTCGCGAATGTTTTTGAGGTGTGTCCTTCTACTATGTGGAGACTTTTGAAGAGAAATAAGTATCATCCATACAAAATCAAAATGGTACCTCAGTTAACTGAAGATGACCTTGATTGAAGAACAGAATTCTGCGAAATTATGACGGCAACCATTGCAAGGCATCCTACCCATCTCCACAATATTTGTTTTAGTGACGAATCTACATTTTATCTCAACGGCAAGGTTCACAGACAAAATTGCCGTTATTGGAGTGACACCAACCCTCACATTTTCCGGGAAATTCATACTCAATATTCAGAAAAAATTAACGTCTGGGCAGAAATATTGAGAAACCAAATTGTAGGACCTCTATTCATTGAACAAAATTCAACAGGGGAACTGCATTTGAATATGCTGGAAAATACTGTTGACCCTCTAATCACCAAAATCGTCCAAGCGAATCCTAATGAATTTGATATGGATATTGTATTCCAACAAGATGGAGCACCATCACATCACTACGGACAATTATGAAACTATTTGGATAATACTTTCCCCGGTCGTTGAATTGGCCGTCGAGGTCCTACGGAATGGCCAGCCCGCTCACCAGATTTGACACCTGTAGACTTTTTTTATGGGGCTATTTGGAGCAAGAGGTGTACGAAACTGGACCTGCTTCAATATTGTATATAGGGCAGAGAATAATAAATATTTGTAGAAATATCGACGTTACTGTGTTCGAAAATGTTCGGCGTGAAATATCGGATAGGCTGTTCTTATGTCAAGCAGTTCAAAGCAACCATTTCGAGCATCTTCTGAACTGAACTAGGCTTCTTTCCTCGAATTATGAAGTTAAACTTCGATGTATTCAGGCAATTATTAAATGTTCCGCCATTTTGTAGTTGGTGAAGATATTGACTCCATATTCTAGGGTTGTGAAGTATTCGTCAGGAGCTCCAGATGGATGTGTCACAAGACCCCTCAGTCGCCATCTTTAAAGTATCATCTGTCAATCTCACTCCAAAATATAGTATTCATGCATCAATTTCATTATCCCAAGTTTCAATTTTTTGAGTTGACCCGTTCAAAAAATAAAAGGGGGGGGACATTGAAGAAAAGCACTGTACTTTATACTTGGGAATAGAATCTGGCTGCAGGAACACCAAATTGGAATTCCATACCGTGAGTGAGATTCAAAGGATGAGTAATATGCCGTTGAAGAAGTCGACATTCCAAGTTTGCGAAATATTATATTGCCAATGTAGCAACCAGAGGTTAACTTTTCTAATATAAGACTGAACTTCAGATTATTGTCAATGACAACTTTTTTCTAGAGCGATACTATGAGAGAACCTTCATCTAAATCCAACTTAAACGTAACCAAATTTTTTTCGTGATATTCATATAGTATATTTGCTCACACCACATTTTGATTTTCTCTACGTCTACAGGAATAGTACAGCGTGATCATCATTATGCCAATGATCGTCAGCCAATAATGTAAGGTGACTAGAGATATCTAGCTCAGCCATATCGTTGATGTAGAATAGAAAGAGAAAGGGACCCAGGACTGAGCCCTGAGAGAGTCTCCGTAGAATCATTTCTATCTCAGAAGTATTGTTGCCTAATACAATCCTTTGATTTCGCTTGTTGAAGTTGGATCTCAATCAGTCTGGACCTGTTCCGCAAAAACCGTAATGTGAAATCTTTTTTAATGATATATCATGGCTTACACAGTCAAAACCCTTTTTCGTTTGGGCTCATGAAGACTCTTTCAAGAAAATCAAAGATTGCATTATTAGTGCTCTTATCATTTTGAAAACCGAACTGTTTAGGCGCTACTATATAATGTCTCTGTAAGAAATCTATTACTGTTTGTTAACTAATTTCTCAATGATTTTGGACAGTGTTGATAGTAGTGAGATACGCCTGAAGTTATTTGTATCAACAGTGGCACGACATTTGTGAAAAGGTATGACTTTCGCGGTTTTTAGACTGGAATAATAATAATAATAATAAACGTCTTTATTATTTTCAATAAAGCACAACAACAAATAATTTCCTTAAACTCAAATACATTTGAAAATAAAAGGCGGAGTTTATTTTCAGTTGTACATTGCTGCACAACAAAAAATATTCTTCCACTCAACCCTAAGAAATACCTGTGGCAGAAGACTTGTTTGTGAAAACAGTTAGGACACCTTGGGCTTCATCCGATAATTGAGAGAATAGCGTGGCTGATAAGTGGTCTTCACCTGTGGAATTGAGTTCAGCCAAGCCTGTCCTGTATGAAAATATAGAGTGCATCAGAGAGGTCCCTTTTGTAGATGATCGGAAGGATCAACTGTCGTAGAAGTGTTCTTGTGAATTTGTTAGCAATAATATTGGTTCAGATGACTCATATTTTTACTTTTTTTCAACAGATCAATTGTTATTTCACACATTTATTTTTGTTCGTTAACTGCTTGAACCAATTTAGTCTGCATGTAGATACGACGGTAGTTATTGGAGTGCGACATGACAGAAATGTTATGGCTATGGACTTTTCTGATGGTATGGAGACTACTTAGATCACAAGAATAGTATAGAATAGTATAGGATAGTATAGAATAGTATAGAATAGTATAGAATAGTATAGAATAGTATAGAATAGTATAGAGATAGTATAGAATAGTATAGAATAGTATAGAATAGTATAGAATAGTATAGAATAGTATAGAATAGTATAGAATAGTATAGAATAGTATAGAATAGTATAGAATTGTCCAGAATAGTATATAATAGTATAGAGTAGTATAGAATAGTATATAATAGTGTAGAATAGTATGAGAAATAGTATAAATAGTATAGAATAGTATAGAATAGTATGAATAGTATAGAATAGTATAGAATAGTATAGAATAGTATAGAATAGTATAGAATAGTATAGAATAGTATAGAATAGTATAGAATAGTATAGAATAGTATAGAATAGTATAGAATAGTATAGAATAGTATAGAATAGTATAAAATAGTATAGAATAGTATAGAATAGTATAGAATAGTATATAAGAGTATAGAATAGTATAGAATAGTACAGAATAGTATAGAATAGTATAGGATAGTATATAATAGTATAGAATAGTATAGAATAGTATAGAATAGTATAGAATAGTATAGAATAGTATAGAATAGTATAGAATAGTATAGAATAGTATAGAATAGTAAAGAATAGTATAGAATAGTATAGAATAGTATAGAATAGTATATAATAGTATAGAATAGTATAGTTTATTTGTCCCCTTGTGATCCAAGGTTTTTGATTTCATTTTATTCATCAACTGTTATGGGAATGCTCCATAGAATTGTTCAACAATACATTTCCTGAAAGGACCTTCAGCCGCCTGTAAGTATTTCCAGTCTATTTTCTGAGAAAAAAGTCGTAATTCAGAATATTTTTTTTGCTGAAAATACGCCCATGTTTCTTATTTCCCAGCGTGGTTTTTTACTCAAAACTGATTGGGATTAGACAGGTAACTGCTTCATGGTCAGATTACCAAGGATTTGTCAAAGAGTACACTACATTATTTATGTTTGTGCAGAAATAGTTTATAATCGTAGATGAGAATTTGGGCAGTCTATTTGCCAATTTTTTGTTTGCTCATTCTTAAAAAAATGTACAGAACAATTTTTGTTCCTTGCAATATTCAATGAAAATAATTTTCCAGGGAAAGCCAATAATGGACAACCCATTACCTTTTTTGTCCTACCACCAAGATATTTTGTTTGCCGACAAACTTTTAACATTAAATATTCCCAGATATAATTCAATATGCGAGCGGCTGCGAAAGAGCATCATGAAGTTCGAGTCGCTTCAAACACAACCACACAACAGCAACGTGTTAAACCTTGCAGAAAAATCACTTGCATTTCAATGGAAATTCCCAGTATTCGAAACACCCGAGATATTCTAACACAGCCGTTGTAAAAAAGCGCAATTTCGTGGTGAGGCCTTACGACTTGGCTAGTTTATGATAGAGGAGACCACCTCCCCCCTACCCCTAAGTTGCCCTTCTGGAATACGACTTCGGTCTTTATGGAAAGTGGCAGTCGGAGTTTTATGTATTTTCTATTTTCTTATGATTGTATTTTTTCTCCCGCGCAGTTCACATGCGAAGTTTCGGTTTATGTCGATATAAAACACTTTATTGTTGGGAAGATTTCTCTTCCAACACTTCTTTCTTGAAAGAATTCAATAGTATTTCATCACCATGTGTGGGTTGAAACGTCGGCACATCCAGAAGGGAGTTATTTGACGCAAGCTATGAATAATAATGGGTGAGGAACATGTGAATAATAATTTGAACTAAGTTTTGAAGAAGGTAATTCACCCTATATGTTATTTTGAGAAAAAATGGTGAAAAGTACATTGAATGTTGAAGAAAATATTGACAAAAGGAAGTTTCTCAAATTGGTTCCGCTCATTAGGAACAAAAGTTTCGGATACCGGAAAGGAATCTAAAGTTTTATCGAGGGATGATATCAATCAAAGTTATTCAAGATGTTGTTAGCGGAACAAATTTACTTCAAAAGGTACGGATAGTGAAAATTTCTGTAATATTTCAGTGATTTTGATATATTCTCAGTTGTGGGTTGCATTAATTTTGGGTATAAGCCGAGCTTGTCCCCGTGAAGAATTATTACATACAGGGTGCAAAATTTTCAGGGGGTGATTTCTTGTCGGAAATTGAAGGCGGTCTTTCATGTAAACAAAAGCTCTTAGGCCTTTCCTTGAAAAGTTACACGCTTCCAAAAATGAAAAAAAAATTTTTTGTTTCTTGAATTTGCTAGGGAGTCGGAGAAATGACATTTTGTGGGCATCTTCTACCAATAAAATGGCTACCTATGAATATTTTTTTAAGTTTGTTGTGATCTTTTAAAGGGGTGAAACATGCAACCCCTATTCCATTTTTCACCTTAACTTTTTGAAAAAACATGATTTCTCAATTCAAAGATATGTTTTGGAAAAAACGATTCATTGCAAAACTTTTTTTTACGGACACAACACTGGAGTTGAAAAAGTTTTACAATGAAACGTCTTCTTCAACAGATATTTTCACATTGAGAAATTTAGTTTTGTTGAAAAATTTAAATATATTCATATGTAGCCTTTTTATTGGTAGAACATGCCCAAAAATGTCATTTCTTCAACTCTTCAGCAATTCCAAGAAAAAAAACAACTCATTTTTGGAAGCGTGTAGAAAAGGTCTAAGAGCTTTTGTTTACATGGACCACCCCCTATAATTTACGACAAGGAATCACACCCTAAGAACTCTCGCACTCATTTGGTAACACCCTGTATGAATGCCATTGAAGATGATGCGTTTATATTGATTGTTGAAATACCAAATAATAAAAATAATATATTTATTTACCATCCAATTTGAAATATACAATAATTTTAGTTAACGATAAATAAATATAGGATTCCCGCAGAAGGATGAACCTGTGCGTGGGTTGTAACATATAATGTACCATAGATTGTAATAAATAAAATAATTTTTTTTTCAGTATGAGCAAAAGAGCATCAGAAGACTTGTATATAGATATCATATTAAAATCACTTATAGATAATATAGAAAAAAACATACTATTTTAAAAATGAAACAATTCGCAATGGAATTAAAAAAATAAAATTGTAAAATAGAGTTTCTTTCAGTGTGAGCAGAAAGGAACGAAAATAATTTTATGTAGATATCACATTAGGATCATTCATAAATAATATAAGAAGAACATTCTATTTTACAAATAAAACAAATTGTAATAGTATTTGCATCAAACATCAATCACATATCAATAAAACAAACAATGGAGAATTGAATTACAGGTTACACAATTCCAACTAACATGTAAGTACATCTTCAACTAATATTTATACACTGTAGTAATATGTATTTTTCATATCGACATATTGGTGTATCTGTACTCTTGGCAAACCTAAAATCCAAACTTGAGCTTATTTTTGAATAAATTATTACTAATGATAGCTTTGGTATCTGCTGGAATGAGATTATACAGCCGAGGAGCTAAATAAGTATAACACTTTTGTAAAGTGTTCTTCTGTGATTTTGGCACATAGGTTGAATTCATTTTATGGCGAGTTGCATAATGGTGTTCAATTTTCTCAAGTTCATGTTTATTTTTGTGTTGCCTTATAACCGTTTTGAAAAAGTAGAGTTGTCTTATGTCTAGAATCAATGTTTCTTTATATAGCGCTTCTGTAGGGTAAGTTCTTTTTTTATTTGTGATTATTTTCAAAGTTAATTTTTGTATTTGTTCTAGATTTTTTATATGAGAGGCATTTGCTGCTCCCCAGGCAACTATCCCATAGAGAGGTGGGTTTCAAACAAAGTATAGTAGAGTATGCGCATCTGAGCTATATCTAGATAGGGTATCATGTATTTCAGTCTGTATGTTACACTACGTAATTTTTTTACCAAATAATTGATATGTGCGTCCCATTTCAAGTGAGCGTCTATATATATGCCAAGATACTTCATATTATTTACTGGTGTGATAGTGAGATAGTGATTTGAAACTTGGTATATTGTTAGCATAGAATGAAAAAGTAATGTAAAATGTTTTATCCATATTAATAGTCAGTAGTTTACTTTCAAACCATTGAATTATAGCTTTGAAATTTTTTTGTACTTTTTCTTTTAGAGAACTCCATGTTTCCGATTTGTAAATAACTACTGTGTCATCTGCAAAGCTTATTATGCCCCCTTCCACGTCTAGTGCAAAGAGATCATTCAAGTAGATGTTGAAGAGGATAGGACCCAGAACTGTCCCCTGGGGTACACCATATTGGACTATTCGAGATTCACTGAGAGTGTCTTCGATTTGAACACATCGATTCCTTCCATGGAGATAACTATAGAGGAGTTGGTGGGATATTCCACTGAATCTAATACCCTCAAGTACCTCTAGAAGCTGGTTATGACTGACAGTATCGAATGCTTTCTTCAAGTCCACGAATATACATAGTGATGGTAATTTTTCGTCTACATATTTACCGATTCCGTTGGTAAGCAGTGTTATTGCATCTCCAGTTGACTTGCCCTTTTGAAATCCGAATTGATTTTTTGATAAAATGTTATATTTTGTTAGATATTTTTCAATGCGTGATTTCAAAATGGTCTCGAATATTTTTGCAAAATTTGTAATCACAGATATTGGGCGGTAGTTATCTACTTTGAGTTTATTACCAGACTTGAATTTTGGTGGAATGACAGCACATTTGAATGGAGTTGGACATATTCCACTACTGAATGACCAGTTTATTAGGTACGTCAATGGTATCGCCAGTTCTTTTGCTACCAGTTTATAGTTTCAGCTCTAAAAGTGTCAATCCCGGGAGATTTTTTGTTTTTTAAGTTCTGAATAACTTGAGAGACCTCACATTCGTCAGTTTTTTCTAGGAAGAAGAAATTTATAATTTTGGTTTTTGTTTTTTTTTTGTAGTTTGGTCTTTCTTGTATTTTATTCGCCAGGATTTCACCAATTTCACTATATTGTTCAACAAATTTGTTGGAAATTTTTTTTGGTCAGTAGTCATAGAGCCATCATAACATTGAATCTCTTTGATTGTATTGTGTTAGTTCCTTTATTTGTCATTTCATTTATAGTTTTCCAGAGTTTAGAGGATTCTCCTTTATTTTTTTCTATTTTGTTTCGATAAAAAGCTATTTTGGCTTCTTCTATTATTTTTTTTCAGTCTATTTTTGTATTGTTTATATTTTGTTTTATTTGTACCAAGACCTATTGCGCAAGAATGTTAACTGTTCCAAATTCTGATTATATGGAGATTACTGCAAGTATAGAACACTATGGCACCCCATACAAAAATTAATACATTAATTTTTAAATATTCAGAGAAAATATGTTAACCAACATGTGGGATGAATAAAACAGAAAAAATTATCAGCTTGATTGCAAAATGGCAAGGAAAAGACCTGTGTAAGAGCTACAGAGGTCACTGTTTTAGCAAAAGCTCTCTAACTCTCTTGGCCAATGCAAAAGAATAATTTTAAATCACTTATTGCTCCAAGAAACATCAAATATTTTTAAATAAGGATCTCATAGTATATGTAGGAAGTGAATTTTTATCAATAATTATTAATATTATTTTAGTGGTGACATATTTCAGACAAATCATTTTCAAAGTACCTATATATTACTGACTAATTCAGAAATGTCCTCTGTTTATTTTTAAATCCAGTGTAAAAATCGCATTGGGTCAAATTTAGCATTGTGTCCTCCTTGGAAAAGATAACTGTCATTTTCTATATCCTAGCGGAGAACAAACCCAATAGTGGAAAGCTATATTCCGATTCCCCCCCAAAAACATGCAGATGTTATTTAAATATACCAGACACAAGATTTCAGAATTATGAAGTAGATGTCAGAATTCTGACATAGATCTTGGAATTTCGAATTAGATCTGAGAATTCTGACACCAGATATCGCACAGAAAGAAATATTGGACATGATATTGATGACCGGTAATAACATACTGAAAATCATTGTCCCAACGTATTTTTCCTTCCAAACATAATAGAATCAGTCAATTCCTGTGATTGAATAATCAACGGAATCATTACAATAATGTTACCATGTCCATTACAATAACGTAATTTTCATGTTAATGTTATGTTGAAATCATTTCCACAAGGAGAATTTGCCTTATAACAAGAGAACCTATGCATTGCGCAAATGAATATGAGGATATTAATACTATGTAACATTAATTTTCAAATTCCTGTGGTTCATTTTCAATGGGGATGGCCACAGTACATGACATAATTTTTCAATAATGGTAAACATAAGCCAATACATCCATTTATTGATATCAGTACTCAATTCATCAATCGATTATTCTCAACAGCACCCAATGTAGTTGGTCTTGTTATTAATGTCCGAGTGCGTTGTGTGAATGCTGAGTTTCAACTACACCACTTCATCTCCCCCATCCCAAAACGCACTTGAAACAATCAACCAATTTCCCTCCGATCCAATAAACATGTTCGGGATCGCAGTATGAACGGTTCTGGGAACTGTCCTAACTCTGACTCAGGTACTCGAAGTCGCGAGTACAGCGATAATCATCGTTTCACAAGAATTCATTAACCGACGAAACCAAAAAGGAGGAGATTCTCTAGTCGACCCGTATATTTTTTTTTCATTTTTTTTTATGTATGATTACGCATAACTTTTTACTGAAGCGTCCGATTCCGATAATTCATTCCTCAGTGGAAAGGGTGTACTACGAAGGTGGTACCATTCGAATTTGAAGAATGAAATCCACCCCTAAGGGTAGCAACATGAAGGATATTGATCACTAACCCTCTGAATTCTGGTCCGTTAACCGATTCTATCAGGCATAACTTTGTACTGGGTTCTTCGATTTGGATGATTCTTTTTTTAATAGATAGGGTATACCTTATATTTAGATTTCGAATGGTATTGAATACTCTTAGAAGAATAGGGGATGATTGATTTTTCCCTTATGAACATTGGCACACACATACGTAGTTGACAATGACAAATCGCTACTGACATTATTTCTGTTCCATATCCGTCAAAACCATTATATTCTATGAGAGGATGGAATGATATACAAAGTAATGAAATAAACTAACCAGAACAACAAGAATAGTTTATATTACAATAAATAGTAAAAGTAGATAATCATATAATTTAACTGGTAATAGTTGAAGTAAGGTGGGTAAGTAAGTATTTTGGAAGTAATCAAAAAACGAGTAGGTAGTAATTAGTATATTTTAGCCATAAAAAATTGAAAAATAAAAAATTTTTTTAACAAAAAATTAAACCGACGGAAAACGGAACTGAAAAGTAAAAAATAAAATAAACCTTCTTAGTCTCAGTAACTAAGCTCCCAAACTAATGTAAGTAATTAATTCTGAGTCGGCGCCAAACAAACAATCAACGAACATCATGAAATTACTTCAAAAAAATTATCAGAATGTCACCGCGCAACTCGATGCCATCATTCTACGCCTCACCTGATTCATTTGCTTGTTTGTTTGGCGCCGACTCAAAATTAGTTACTTACATTAGTTTAGGAGCTTAGTTACTGAGACTGAGAAGGTTAATTCTATTTTTTACTTCTCAGTTCCGTATTTTATAGGTTATAGAAGTAGAAGTTTTGTGTATTGAGTGTCACATGTGTATCTGCAAGTAAAATATCATTTTTATAGCTACATTACCATTTATTGAATCGGAATTTTTCAATAACCTAACCATGCCACACGTGAGGTTGTGAAATGGTCAAAAGCAATGACAATTATACAATTTCAACTTTCAATTAGGTCAACATACTAAATATTCGAAATGTATGGGTCGTTCTGCCTCTCTTTCGCATATCGTGGAAAGAATTTTGATATTTTGATGTGGGGTTTTCAAATGTTTTTTGATAAGTCTGTCCATGAATTCATGCATCCCAAGAAACGATAAAGTGGCAGGTAATTGCAGCAATTCTGGATTTCATTTCAATTTTATTTCATCAACACCAGTAGTTGTAACGAAGTTACTATTTTCCCGCTATATTATCAGCCAAAAGCTCCCTGTAAGGAATTAAAATCCTCTTGACAGTAATAATAGGTCTAGAAATACCATTCGTGTTCGTGATAAATCCGTGGATTACATATATTCTAATAAACAGACTGAACGCCTTCCGGAAATCACGCTGATACGTAGCTTAATAGCACGCACGAGTTCAACCTGCGCCGGCTATCGACTCTCGAGAAAACATTATTATGAAGCAAGCTGGGCTATGTTCAAACGCCGACGAGAGAAGTCAGTCCTTCGATAGAAGCCCGAGACAGCAGTCCAGTCGAGCCAAGAGCACACGCTACCGAGCTGACGTCACGATAGAAGCCACCCAGTACAGTTGAGTCGAAACAGAGACGCACGCACCGAGCTGACGTCACAGCACGAAGTATTTTACGAGCTGGGTAATTATTCTGTGAAAGTATACTTTGTATCGACATCGAGTCCACAAAACGGCGCGCGCATATAAGTCGGTCGAGAGGTATTCGGAAAAGAGGAGGAAGCCGGCTGTAGTTCCGTTTCGACATATTTCTGAGAAGTAGTAGCTTGCCGAGCCCAGCAGAAGCAGTCACGCGTCCGAGTAGTATCCAGAGTGTGAGCCAAAGACCGAAGCAGTCCACGACCGTCTCGGACCTTGCCGAAGCAGTGAGATCGGAGTTCAGGTAAATATGTTGTATCAGGTAAAAGACATCAGGAAATTGTAAGTACCACCGATGCGATGTGCGTATGATCGAACCATAGCCGTAGGAGGCACATATGCATTTCAATGCTGCGCTAGTAATTTCTGCATACGAGTCCGTACGATACCCCCCACCGCAAGAGCTTTTGGTTGTTAAGTTTACCCCGCTTGTTCGAAAACACCCTCCTCGCTTTCTCTGTATATAGTGCTCGCCATATGTTTATTTGTTGTGATAACTTGAGGCCGCCGTCAGCCGCCCTTACTGTATTCCATTATTTTTAATATACCTGTTTATCCTGTTCTTAGTATTCTTTCCTTGACTATTTTGAGTAGAATTTTAACATCTAGTGCGCAGTCGCCACCCAGGTTCGAAACCCAGTTGAAGGCAATTAAAGCCTGCCTTGCTGGCCCTGTTACAGTGTCACGACTATATTGACCGCTGGAGTGTCTTTCTTCACTGAGACTGCCCGGAGCAAAAGTGGCCTTTTCCACTATAAACCAAAAGGTGGCGCCCGAGGAAAACCGAGAATAGTGAAAAGCGCCAAAGTTTGATAATAGGGGGAGAAACCCCTTCACATAGTCATAACCCCATAAATACAGAAAAACTTGCAAACATAAGAAAAAACAAGCTATTGATAAATATGAACTCTATGACCAGAAAAAATAATTCACTGGGAAAGAAAATAAATTCTGAAAACAAATACTCGACCAAACTAATAAACAAAGGCACGTTAAAAATAGCTAAACACCTGCAAGCCTAGGAATGCATATAAAAAGTCACCCTTTTTACAAACAGAGCAATTAACAACTCATCACCCTCCCTACGCATATCTAAGGAATTTCATTAGTTATCAAAGAAAGTATAAATATAGGTTTTGACAGCTCATTAAATGCAATACGACCACGAAACACATAAATCATTCATTTTCATACATTCTTTCGGCTACAGTAACGAGCCATTGATTACTAAGACGGTGATTTATTATGACAGGTAGAAGATAACTAATGTTAGGAATGTGACCCGCGCACGATCCATGGAAAGGGAAGATATGAAAAGCGCGTACAAACAATAATTTGGTAAACAGAAGTCGTTCAAGTTTATTTACAAGTAATCACCTTGCAGTTAAATTGCGAAATTATTTATGAAGAGAATTCCAATCAAGTCAAACCGGAACTGCACGAGTAATGACTTCACATAGTGAATACACAGTTAAACAGTATTTACCTTTATTAAATATTATGTTATCAATGCTTCAAGAACGAGATAAGACACTGGAAATCTCTAACCGATAGTTCATGCTCTCATGGAAAAACATTACCAATACAACTATAGTCTAATATACAGTGCGATATAAAAGTAAATGAGCCTTTTTCGCGGAATTGAATAAAATAGTAATACAACGAAACTAATGTCGTGTAAAACAAATGTTGAGTGAATAAGTTCTGGAGTAGTTCATATATTCTTCTGGATTTATGTTTGGGCAAATTGAATCTTTTATAATTTTTAAATGTTTTTAATTGTATCTCCATATTTTATGTTCCCATATTTTTCAAATGATATTTATCAACAGTCTGTTTAACAATTGACAGCATTTTTACTTATATTCAGTCCACTGACTTTGAGAATGCCAAAAACTGACCTATTGTAAAATCTCACTGTTCTTTGACTAGAGTATCATTTTTACAGTATATAGAACTGATGGAACTGCTATGTAACTATTATAAAATATATATGTATATTCAATGCTTTTCCAAGTGCATTATTTCACAATATTTCTGAGATTGGTACGTGCTTCTATCTGAACGCCCCATATTCCCTGTTTTGAAATAAAGGGATATTTCTTGAAGCCGCTCTCGAAAAAAAGTCGCGTTTCGACCATCCAGACAGTCGATGCTCTTATTACTCAACTTCTCATTCTAACAACGAAGGAGTTACGTAAAGTGATTAATTCATAATATTTGAGAACTCCTTAGCGTTTATTGGTCTTTCTTTGAAGGAGTGATCCCTTTATAGGAGGCCAGTGACGTAACATAGTAGCGTTCGTAAATCTTCCATATTTACTGTTTACCCCTATTTTTTGTAGCAGTGTTGATCTGTATTCATTTATATTTAGATGTATCTTTTAACACGTTGACGGACAGCGACGTCTATAGACGTTTAGGCCACTGTGCCTGCTGTGGCACTTCAATTTTACGGCGTCTATAGCCGCCCTGAAAATACTCGCGTTTGGTAGCCACAACATTCACTGACGTTGAATTAACATGGAATTCTGTTTATGTGTCACATCATGCGCAATAATTTGAAGCTGTTTAGTTGATAGACGTTGATGTCATGGTGGGGAGTCGGAAAACAAATGATAGTTACCGATTCACCAACAACCCCATTCCTGTTGCTTATATTGTTTAGTGTTATTCTGATGTTCGTGGTGTATGTAGTTGTTTGCAAATATATTTTGTGAAAAAGCGTTTAGATTTTGCATCAATCCTGTGTATTGTGAGACAGGTTCGTGAGATTTTTATACATAATTGAAAGTATAATGACAGACATTTTTATCAGCAGCGCTGATAAATTATCATAATGGATCGGCGAGAAGAAGAAAAACTTTTACGATGGTTTGAGTCTGAATCAGAGTCTGACCCATTCAGTGAGATGGAGAATTCAATGGTGACTCTGATCACGTCCCCGATGATTCGCCAACCGATTTATCTCGGAACGAGTCTGAAAGTGAAAGGCGGAATGTTGAGGATGATCGAGATCTTGAACAGAATCAGGAAGAAAATGAAGCTTCGGCAGAAAGTATGGAGAGCATTTGGGAAGAGGTACAATCTGAAATTCATAATTTTCATTTTGATGCTACTCAGAATGGTATAAAGATTGATGGGATAGAAAATGTGTCCCCAATAGAGATAGAAATATGGAATAACGATGTGATGAATCTTCTATTGACTAGCACTAAGAGTTATGGATCAAAACTTTTGGGTGCAGACCGTCCTAAAATTCGAAATAGTCGATCTCGAGAATTTGAATCTGTCACAGAAAGTAAATTGAGTAAATTTCTTGGCTTTTGTGTCTTCTTCAAGGGTTGATAAAGGTGCCTGTTATCAGAAAATTATTCACTTACAACCCATTATACTACCACACAATTTTTTTAAATGTTTTGAGTGGACGTCGGTTTGAACAAATACTTAGATACTTCAATGCAACTCCTGCTGTATTTGATGCACAAGATCGTCTTCATAAAGTTAGAAGTCTGTTGGTTCTGGTCATACAGAATAGTAATTCTGTGTATTCACCTAGTGAAGCCCTATCCCTAGATGAGTCAATGTTATCATTTAGAGGCCGCCTAATCTTTAGGCAGTATGTCAAAAATCAGAAGTCTAAGTACGGAATCAAGTTTTATAAACTTACCACCTACGAAGGATACATTTTGAACACGGAAATTTACCAGGGTCGTGATCGCAACGAACCCATGCCAGGTAACACTTCCAAAACCGGAAAACTTGTCTTAAGGTTATTGGGAACTTTTATAATAGTGTCTCTCTGTCATCAAAATTGCTCACATATAAAATCCACTCTACTGGAACATTAAGAGCAAACCGACAAAGTAATCCTGCGGTTGTTGTCACGAACAAACTCCGAAAAGGTGAACATATATGGAGGAAAAAAAAACAATTAGCTTGTATGTTACTAAGTGGAAAGGTAAGCGGGATGTATATGCAATAACAACAGCGTATGAACCAAATCTGATAACTGTTAGAAATAAGTATGGTGTAGACAAACAAAAACCCTGCGAAATAGATGGATACAACCAGCACATGTCTGGAATCGACAGGAGCGATCAAATGCTGAGTTACTACAGCTGTCCCCGTAAGACCATCCGATGGTACAAGAAAGTCTCATTTCATCTTTTAAATATAACAATATGGAACTCTCACTTTCTGTACACAAAAGGAGTAAAAAAAATTCAATTCATTGAGTTCAGGGAAGCTGTAGTACGATCACGAGAACATGTTGATGGCAGACATTTTATGAAATTTCAGGCTTCAATAAAAACACCAAAAACAGTAGCTGAGCAGCAACATTTCCTAGAGAAGATTCCCCTGCCGGAAAATTATAGAAAATCACATGTATTCCTCAAATGTAGGCAGTGTACGAGGGAAGAGAAGAGAAAAGAAACAAGATACAGATGTGAAACCTGTCCAGAAAAACCCGCGTTATGTCCCGCGCCTTGTTTTAAGCTGTGGCATCAATAACTGAATGAATCTGTATATAGTTTTATTTGTTTTATTCATATAATTGGAGGACGTCTATGGACGTAAGTGTCACAAATTGTATAGAAAAATGTTTATAAAGTGACACAGGCGTCTATGGCCGTTTGTTATTTTCTTCCATAATCAGCTTATTTATGACTCTAGGAATCCGCAGATATGCATTTTTATTTTTTATCTTCAATATTAGTGAAAATACATCTGTGACGCAACAGGCACAACCACTAATCACAGAGTGTCCGTCAACGTGTTAAGCCGCTCTCGAAAAAAAGGAAGGAAGGAGTGATCCCTTTATAGGAGGCCAGTGACGTAACACAGTAGCGTTCGTAAATCTTCCATATTTACTGTTTACCCCTATTTTTTGTAGCAGTGTTGATCTGTATTCATTTATATTTAGATGTATCTTTTAACAAACTTGAAATTTTTTTCGTCATCTGATGCTTCCAGAGATATATGATTCAGTAGAAAAAAATTTAACGATTCTCATATGGCAAATGAGGTTCTGTTGTTTTCCCTTTTCTATGAATGACTGTTACTTCTGATAAACATGAATTCTCCCATATTATAAATGAGAAAGGTTGAGTAGAACTCTATAGGAGTCAAATTAGATCAGAGTGATTATAAATTTCTGTATTTTTTCACCTTCGAAAAACTAGAAAGGGAAAGTAGAAGTCTTTTCATGCTGACTTGTTTTCCAGATGGACGAGATACAGCAGCTCTGTTGGCCCTTCATGGGTTTTCCGTGCCCAGCAATACAGTTATTGAAAAGAACCTACATGGGAAATCTCAAACGACCAAGACATTCACAGTCATAATTTTTGTATACAGGCAAAACCGTCAAAGAAGCGGATTTCTGGATAAACTTCCTGCCATCCAAGCAGTCGTCGATTCAGCTTTTTCTTTCCGCCATCGGAGAAGATATCACAAACATTGAAAAAATCCACACTTACTTTGATGGAATCAAATATAAATTTTTCAATATGATAAGAGCAGTGGATATCTGTTTTTAAATAATATATCTTTTCAAATTGTATTTTCCAGAGGGAAGTATCATGTTTTGGTCCTTTATAGGAATTTGTTTTTACAAAATAAAATCAAACAACTCTTACTCAAAAATACACATTTTGTTTGATTATCTGGAAAAAAGTATTTCTGAGTTTCTGAAATCTGATTTATATCAATTGTATGACATGAAATGTTTTATAGGAAAATAGCATTTTTTTATAAAATTATATTCTTGATTCGAACAGAGGTATCATATCTAGTTGAAATAAGCAGATTATCCTGTTGATATGAAATATGATTTCATTCCTTATTGCAGAATTCTAGTAACCAAAATTTTCTTGACTAAAATTATATTCCATAGCTGGGGCGCGAAACTGGGAACTGGGGATTCCTCTTTGGAAATGAATAATTGCTGCTCCCGATATTTTTATGTGAAATTCAGTACAATATGTTTGTATATTGGGTGCTCTGAACTGATAATGATCAAATTTTCTGGTTGAAATCATTAAATAATTTCAATTACTGATTTCATTTCATCGTTTTTTCTGAAATAATTTGTTAGAAATAAGTAAATTCGAACTTCTTGGGGACATTTTGTCTCTCTGCTTGGTATAATTTTCCTACAATATTAGTTGGCGGCGACGATTGAATTTGGAACCCAGTGGGTTTGGAAGTACCGCATAGGATAGAAGTGTTTCCCAGTATTATTCAGTTTTGTTTTCCAAATATATCCGCTGAGATCACTGAAGATCAGATATCCCGAAAATTCAAATGCAAGTGAATACTGCGAATATGTTCCAGCGAATATCGGTATTTCAATATACCGTCGAAATACTTCCTAACTCCTCTCGAACTCCGTGCATATCGAATGTTTGCCTTTATCATGTTTCAGATCCTGCCGAACATTATAAAGGCTTTGTTTCATATGTAAGAGCGGATAGCGATCGAGATTGGTTCTCTCAGGTTGCATAGTTTGGCAATATTTTCAATTCGCTACAAAGTCAATTTCGAAGTTGGGAAACAAATTATGTTTGCGATTCTCTTTGACAGTTGAACGAATATACGATCAAGAGGAGGCGACAGATAGATACAAAAGAAAAGGGAGCTGTTTCCAAGTGTTTTGTTCAACGAATTCATCGAAGTTGTATTCATTTTATTGGCACGGGGTCCGAACTCGAGGAGCGACAAACATCCGTTGTTTTTTCTCCATTGGATTTCGCGAGTTCTCTTCGAATTTGTTCCATATCAATGATTCCTCATGAATAAATTGGGATTTATTCATTTCCGAGTGATAAAGTGGATTCAGAGTGTAGATCGACAATGAACGCAAATAGGCTCAAAGAGCTTCAACATCATATCAATGAAGAACAACTATCGAGACAGCTCCGACAGCTCTAGGAAGAAGGTTTGAAGAAATAATTCATAAAAAAAAACCTTTTTCAAGACAAGCTTTTATTCAAATGCAATAGGAACTTGGAAATTATTGCTTTGGATGTATGTCTGGATGTATTCGAACAAAAAATTTAAAAATATTTTTTTATTAATTAGTTTATTTTTTACTTTCCAGTGCATTTGAATGAAAGCTTGTCTTTAAAAAGGTGTTTTATTAACTATTTTATTTTGTGGATGATTACGTATTAGTAAGGCACGATAGAGCAATCAAAGGCAGAGGCGTGGGTATTTTTATTGAGAAAAACATTAAATTTGAAGTGACATTAAAGGCATGCAATTGTCTAATGAACATATTCGGGTGAGGATTACAATACAAGGGTATACTTTCATTTTAGGAAGTATTTATCGACCGCCTAGTTTGAGTGGTCCCCAATTTTCAGATGAATTTAAAAACCTAGTATCTACTTCACTCCATAATTTTGTGAACATCAATTCTCTTGGTGACTTCAATATAAATATGGTGAATTCAAACTCATCTCTAACGTCACACTTCAGTAATTTCTTAGAAGCCTTCAGTTTCACACAACTACTTGGGACACCAACCAGAGTTACTAACACCTCCTCAACATTAATTGATCTTATTATCACCAATTTGGACATTAAGGATTGTACAACTTCCGTTGAAGACTGTGACATCTCTGATCACTTCCTAGTCAAATGCATAATTAACTCAATAAACGGACAAATCAGACTCAACCAGAAATCTCTGTCGGCCCGGTGTATTCAGCTCTTGAATCATTATATCCACAGGGACACTTCCTTTCATTAGATACCAAAAAAAATTATGTGCTACATTAGTACTGTCGCAGTTTGATCACTGGGACACTGTATGTGGAGCTTGTCGCAATAATTCTGATATCCATCGTATTCAAAAAGTCCAGAACTGTTGTATTCGGCTTATCTACGGTATAAAAAAACGCGAGGGATTATCTCATGGATTGAAGGAGTTGAAATGGCTTCTATCATAGATTAATTCTCACAAAAACTCCTGCATACTTATTCGAAAAAGTATCATATCGCACAAATGTCCACCACCTCAATATTCCATTATAAGGCGGCAGACTATTTAACATCCCAGTCATTCCTAATCAATTTTTGAACGGTCGTTTTCCTATAACATTGCATCGTCCATTAACTCAACAACAACAGTCGTCAGAAGAAATCAAAAATTTCATTTTATTTGTCAGAAGAAATCATTGATATCATTAGCAACCTCAAAAATAGAAAGTCTTCTAGTATTGACGGAATTCGGCCAAAAATTCTGAAAGAAATTATAAAAAAAGTTTCTGTTCTATTATGCTATTTGAATATTTCCAGACGCTCTCAAATTAGCAGTAATACCACTTTTCTAAAATGGTGAAAGATAAGAAAAGAATAACTATAGACCAATCTCATCAATATCAACAATAGCAAAGATATTCGAGAAAGTACTACAGAAAAGAATCTTGAATTATGTCAATAGGTATAAGCTACTCTTGGAAAACCAATATAGTTTCCGAGAAAATCGATCCACGTCAGATGCAATTGCCGAATTAACATGAATGATTACCAATTCGATCGATGAAAAACATTCGTCTTTATTGCGTCTTTATTGATTTGCAAAAAGCATTTGACACGGTAGATTACACCCAACTTCTAACAATCCTGGAAAACGAAGGATTCAGAGAGACGTCATATAAACTCTTCAAAAGCTACCTGGATAAAAGGAAACAATGTGTGAATATCAACAATGTCCCGAGTATTACGAAACTAGTTAAAATCGGAGTACCCCAAGGAACTGCGCTGGGTCCATTACTATTCAACCTTTTTATCGATGATCTCTTCGAACAGCAAATAAAACCATGCGGATGACACTGCTCTTCTTCACCATGGACCAAAGTTGCTACAACTCAAAGACATCGTGGAGGAAGATTTCAAACACATCATTAATTATTCCAGCAATAAACTACTCACGATAGATTTAAAAAAAACTATATACATTCCATTCACTTCTAATAGGAATGATATGCCACCATTCAAAGAATTACAATTCAAATGCGCCAACAACGAACAAGTGTTATTAAATATTTAGGAATTTTTATAGACTCTCACCTGAAATGGGACATCCAGATCGATTTTGTCATGAGAAAACTTAGATATTTGATCTACAAATTTAGATACTCATCTAACATTCTCCACGTTAAATACCTAAAAATTCTTTACCACTCGTTAGTAGAGTCACACCTTACTTAACATTAATAGCTTGGGGTGCCACATCAAATACCCTGCTAAATGACCTACAAAAATACAAAAAGGTATTTTGAAAAGTATGTACAAATAACAAGAAACTCACGCAACACAAAGACTATACGATGAAACCGGGATTCTCAACTTACATCAGCTATATGCCAAAACCCTCATCATTGAACAATACAATGACAAGAAAAACTGGAAACTCATAGAACATTGTGATCTCACTAGATATAAAATCAACTCCGCTGTTATACCGAGAGCCGAAAAAACTATTGGACAGAAATGTTTCACATATCTAGGCCCTAAACTATTCAACGAACTACTAATAGAAATAAGGAAAATCATTTCAACAAACCAATTTAAGTTCAAGATCAAAATGGTTGATGATTAAAACTCAAACTATAAAATTGGAAAAGTAATTTTTCTGAATGTACGGAGTGTCCCACGACGATTAAGACAGGTAATATCCCGGAACTCGAAAGTAGTTGGGGAAGTTGTGAATTAAAGCAATTGGTGCAGCTGTTTTTGATATTATGTTACCCAATGAGCTTTTTGTTTCCGGTCAGGTGACATCAGATTCACAATTATCAATGTGACAACCTGTATATTTTGGCATTTCTATGTTCCTCCCGATAAAACGATTCCAACAAATTATCACACTTGTGGTCTAAAACGATTAATTTAAGAACTACAGGTACTTCAATATCCTCAGGCCCACGATTACGACAAGGTCACCCTGTATATTTGGGTAGTGCTTTACCTTTTGTGATGAGTAAACCAAGGCAAAATTATAATAATCATTCATATTTTATTGACAAATCGTCGTGGGCCCAAGAATATTGAAGTACCTGTAGTTCTTAAATTAATCGTTTTAGACCTCAAGTGTGATAGTTCGTTGGAATTGTTTTATCGGGAGGAACATAGAAATGCCAAAATATACAGGTTGTCCCATTAATAATTGTGAATCTGATGTCACGTGACCGAAAAAAAAACCTCATTAGGTTACATAATATCAAAAATAGCTGCACCAATTGCTTTAATTTACAACCCCAAAATTACAATTCTCTACTGAGTACTCTCGAGTTCCAAGATATTCCCTGTCTTAATCGTCGTGGGACACCCTGTATATGTATGTATTTCGTTACTTATATGTTATGTTATTTGATATACGTATATATTTCAGTTGTTATGTCAACATGTTATAAAATGTAATGTTGCCCTAAATCTAATACTATTTTAACTACTGTACATAGTACTTATGTTAATATTATTTTAACTTGTTTTACAAACACCTTTCACATTTTTCATTGAAAACATTGTTAAGATACCACATATAGCCACAGGCTCGTGGTTTCTTCAGTTTATTTGTCAATTAATCAAATAATTTTGTGTCGCAACATATATTTGTACTTATTTGGACTTATTATTTGTATTTTTCAATTCTTTCTTTCATTCTTTCAAATAAACATTATTATTTTGATTATTATTATCAACAATCTGTATAGTGAAGACTCCTCAGTTGCTCACAAACCTGTTTCAAAATTGAATACAAAAATATTCTACTAGATACTCGATAGCCGTAAGTCACTTTTTTCTCTCTCTTCCTTCTCTTTCCTCCTTTATCTTCACTCTTCTCTTTCTCCTAACTCAATTCCTTTCTCAATATATTTCCTCTCTTTTTTTTCATATGATAGAATCGACAACTTAAAAATGCTCTGTTAATCCGAATGGCAGTGGTACTTGATGCTTTGGTCAATATTTCAGAAGAAGATTCTAAAAAGTCCGAAGATATCTGTAAAAGGCGCAGAAAACATACTGCTAGGTTTGACAGAAGATATTGAATCCCTCAGTTTTAAGAAAGGCTAAGACTCTAGCTTCAGGCTTCGACATAACTGCTGAACTAAAGCTAATAAGAGAAAGAAAAAGCAGGAGGTTTTTGACGAGTCAACAGAGCCTAACTGCACATTTGATTCAAGACAATCACGTCTCAAAGTTGAAGTATTTTTGCCTTGCTTGGATTTACTCCCTTCAGAAATTAGAGCCTCAGTTAGAAGAACGGAAGGAATATCAAAAGTATTTTCTCACATTGTTTCCCCAAAACACTTCAGTGAACATAGTGATTGCTACATTAATGATGGAGCGGAACAACTTGCAGAAACTAGAGATTTAAATGAAGATGATCTGGCTAATAAGTTACAAATATACTACCAACTGATGAAAGACAATGTGATAAATGTTGTGGGTGATTTCAATACTGCCTTAGATATCCTTAACACCATATACAAAAAACGATTGGATAATATTCTACCTCAGATTTGTATATGTTTAAGATTACTGGCTGCACTTCAGTGACAACAAGAGAACGAGCATTCAGCAAAATGTCCCTAATCAAGAATGGGCTTAGGTCAACCATGGGTGAAGATAGGCTCAACCATCCAATGATGCTGAATTGAACATGAACTCGTCAGAAATGTCAGTGTTTCAGAAGTTTTCAACGAATTTACTAGAGTAAAAGCTAGAAGGGCTAAACTGTGAAATGGTTACATTCGCGTTATATCTATACTACTGTTTATTATAAATGAACATGAGCTCATCATGATACAAGTACTCGCTTTTTATTTGATGTTCCTTAAATCAATTGAAAAAGTGTATTCCAATAAATGTAGAATGTAGGAAGTCTATCTGCAAGGATTTGTGTATAGAAGGAGTTGCATTCATCTTCCATAACTGTAGATAGCGTCCAAATCATAACTTTTAGAGGTTCAGTACCAATAGCTGAACTACAATCCTTGCTTTCGTAGAAAGAGTAAATGAAAACAAATTTTATAATTTCACAGTGTGGACTACAGGTCTGAATGTTTACCCCAAACGGACGAAACGCCGAATGCAAAATAATTTTTCACAACTCTAATGATTGAGCTTCTGGCTTCAAGAGAAGGAAATCGATTTTTTTTCAATCATTCCAGGAACGACCCACTCCATTTCAATTTTCTCTACATCAGTTCGTTCCCAAAATACAGACATTTTCTCTCATTGTTTCTGGGATATCAATCGTGTGCCATTGAATCCATGCACCCCTGTGAATCATCCACTTTCACAAACAATATCTTGAACACTGAATACAATGGAATGAATGGTATCCATTTTAATTTAGATTGGTACATAATCGTAAACAGATTTCGAAAAAAATTATTAATGCATTAGGGGAAGTGATATTTTTCCTCTATAGAGTGTATTTCAATATATTGTTCGATCAACTCTGAAACTCAATTTCCAGTGATTGAATTTGGTACAGGATGTAGTCGGGAAACGAGGATTATAATTGATTTCAGTCTATTGTACACGTGGATTTATATTTGTCGAGTTTCAACCTCTGAATTTCTGCTGTATCCAACTCTGCTGACGCTGCTCAGTGCTTATTTGCTGCTACATAATATTTGCACACCCTCTGCATCTGCATATTCTATGTGATATAATTGCAGGGTTTACCTAGGTCAGCTTCCTGTTAACAGTACATTCGTCAGATATTTTGATCTCAAGAAGCATATAAAGATAGATAGATAGATTCATTTAAAATGTATAATTGAAATAAATTTACAATTTTCAATGATTAATTACGTTAATATTGAAACTAAATTGTTTCATTTGAAGTAAAATGAAAGAAACATGAAGTCAATATGACAAGCTATATTATTGGTGAAATCACAACTGTGACCAGGTAGTAACAAATTTTTTATCGCTGACGTTTCCGAATTTTCAAAGCTGAAATGACATTATTCACATACAGTTCTCGTCTAAAGACCGTTCTCCTACTAATTTTTGAACCACCCTGTGAATTGCAACAAAATTTGGAGGGCATATATAGGAGATAAAAACCTACTTTTTCATCAAGACCACAGCTAAAAGTTTTGAAATGGCGGCTGAGCGCCATCTTCGATAAAAAAATTAAATAGAACATCCCGAATATTATTCCATTTTCGAAATCTGCTCATGATTCCAAACAGTTTTCTCTGATACACTTCACTCTTAAAATCAATTGTTTTCGAAATATTAACGTTTGAAAAGTGACATTTTGGTCATTTCAAACCCAACCTTAAACACGAATGTTGCTTTCAATCAAGTTTGCATTGGAAAAAATCGTTGTCACGGTAACATCTTGTTTACTGTCGAACTGAACTGAACTGTCAAATGATCCGTTGAGCGCCTAAATCCTTTTATGAAAAGTGTGATCATGGCTCGTAGTTTAGACGATGCATTCGAAGCAGTTTTGATATTTGGAGGAGCTGGAAGAAATTATCATCTAGCAGTCCGTATGTTTGATGATAGATTTCCCGAGAATCCTATGTCGATGTCATATTTGCGCAAACTTCAAAATAAGCTCCAAGCAACTGGTACGCTGAAGGATGCCCCGAAGAACAGGACGACCGCCTCTTTCAGAAAAAAAAAGGTAGAAATTGTTCCTGAAATGGTAATCAATCCGACTCATTCGACGTCTGCAGTTGCTGAATCCTGTGGACTAAGTTCAAAAAGTGTCCAGAGAATCCTGAAAAAATGAAAGTGTCATCCCTATAAAATGAAAATCCTGCATGCTCTCAGGGAGGATGATCCAGACCGAATGGTATTAACAAGAACAATTGAAGTAGAACGGAGCTTCCTAAACGTGTATGTTTCGCACGTTTCCTCATTCTCAATGGAAAAGTCAACATACATAATGTATGATACTGGAGCGATACTAATCCGCATATTCTCAGAGAATGACATACCCAGTTTTCTAGAAAGGTGAATGTTTGGAAAGGGATTTTGGGCAATCGCGTTGTGGGACCGATTTTCATCAGAGGCAATCTTATAGGAGTTCTTTACGGAAATCTATTAGAAACTGAAATTGAACCTCGATTAATACAAATTGTATTAACAATCAGGAAGAGTTTGAAAATTGTGAAATCATATTTCATCAGGATGGGCACCTCCCCATTTCGATCACATGGCTAGAGAGTTCTCGTTACAAACTGTCCTGGGCGATGGATAGGTCGCAGGGGAAGTACAGAATGGCCACCCAGATCTCCGGATCTTACAACTCTAGATTTTTTCCTTTGGGAGTATCTGAAGTCAAAAATCTGAGCCACTGGATGCCAAACAATAGAAAAGTTGGAAGGCAGAATAAAAGATACATGTGAAGAAATAGATGAACAGACTTTCATCAACATGAGAGGAGCTATTTATAATAAGGCACTATTGTCAAGATTCAGTAGGCGGCCACATTGAACACTTGATGAAATAATTGTTGGGGTTGAATATAAGTGTTATTCAAAAATAAATTATAATTTTTCAGCTAACTAATTTGTTTTGATTGTGAATTTACAGAACACATTCGTAGTCTTCGAATTTTTCGGTAAGCGTTACTGTTTATTCTTAATGAACTCCCTTTACGCCTCTTATTAAGGAAATTCATTGGGAGATTCAACTACAAATTAATAACAACGTTTAGTTAGCAAAATGTTTTACCGGAAGTGACCAAAATCCATACTTCATTTTACACCGGAATGCCACTTTGCAAACGTTATTATTTCGAAAACAATTGAATTTAGGACTGAAGTGTGCTGGAAAAAACTGTTGAAAATCATGAGCAGATTTCGAAAATGGAATAATATACGGGGTATTCTATTTGAAGATGGCGCTCAACCGCCATTTTGAAACTTTCAGCTGTGATCTTTTCATGAAGAAGTATGTTTTCATCTCTTATTCGAGCCCTCCAAATTTCGTTGCGATATACCAGGTGGTTCAAAAATTAGTAGGGGGGGAACGGACGTAGACGGGCACTGTATAGATTGAAACAAAGAACATATCTATGACCCACCTTTAAAACTGAGTTTGTCATGCTCATGTATTCAACTGGAAAACTGTTGAGTAGTCGATACGAACTCCGGTTGATAAAAACAAATTAGCACAAATTACTCAAAAAAAAACTTTAAATAAACAAATACCGACACGTTGAAATGAAAGGACACACAACAATGTATGGTCAATTAGCAACTGATCATCCCACCTGAAATGTTCCAGCGCTACATAGATAAAGAACCGACAAAAAAAACAAATCTTTTGTCTATTATTATTCATAAATCTGTTTTTCTTTTAAACCTTCCTAGAATATGTATCACTTTTTTTATTTTCGCAATTATTATAGAGACTGATTTGAATCATTTCTCCCAAAAATCTCTTTGAATAAGTCTCTTTTTCCAAAATTATTAGCGAATCGAAATCAACATCGCACGATGATTCAAAATGATGTGCAGCAAGTGCGTTTTTTTTTATTTCTATTATTTTCATAACAGTCATATTTGTGTATATTCTGGTTGTTGTGTATTGTTTAGTTGGCCCTATATAACATTTCCCACATTCACAGAGAAAACTATATATTACACATGAATCTCATTTAGTTGGTATCTTATCTTTTAACTGCGTGAGTAATTTTCCTGTAGTTTTCAAATTGTAGAAGGCGAACTTCAGTTGATAAACATTTTTAAATTTTATATGAGAGTTCATCTAGATATAGAAATTCAAAATAGTAACACGTTTCTCTCAGAAACATTTCCTGGATATTATTTATGATAATGTCAATTAATTTTGTGGGGTAGTTGTTGTTTTTCAACAAGTTCTTCGCCTTAAATACATTTTCTGAATGGAAACAATTGTTACTAAGAGTAAGTACCCTTGAAATTAGGTAAGAGGCTGTATCAACCTTTTGGCTGAAAGATTGTTCTGATAAGTAATTCGAAATCCTCCCCGAATTGGTAGGTTTCATGAACCAATTGCTGAGTAATTTCTCATTGTTATCTCTTATGATCTGGAGATCCAGAAACGGCAGTTTGTTTTCTACTTCTATTTCTACCGTAAACTGAATATTTGAAACTATATAAAATATTTATTACATCAGATTTGTCAGCTGGAATATCAAGAATACAATCATCCACATAATTTTCGATGAAAGTTATATCGAAAGGTAATCCCCATGTTATTTTTGTAATTATACAATCAACAACTATATTCGCCAACATAGGACGGGCTGGAATTCCCAGATATTATATTTTGCCTCACACAATTCTGAGTACTGAGTTATTAGACTTCAGAAATCTCGGTAATTTATCCATTACTTACTCATCTATTCATTTCAACGTTGGGAAAGATTCTTTCAACTCATTTCTGCACTATATCGTTTTTGAGACTTTCAGCGATATGAAATTCCCTCACAAATATTTGAGGAACCGTTTTGAACATCACATTGTTTGGAGAGTAATTTCGAAGGGAATTATTTACTGGGAACGAGCAGCTTTTCAATTATTTTCACAAGTAGAATCAACAGAAAGGCAATCAATCGACAGGGCGTCAAATACTAAAGACGACTTTTAATAGCCCTTGCAGCGCTTTCCCAATGAAAGGGTCTTTTGTTCGAAACAAAATCTCCAAGCAGTCATGAATGATCGATAAGCAATTAAAGTTTTTCGCCAAGATTAGTCGAACATCGAGGTGGGTGTTATATTATTTTTCCTACTTAGATCAAGAAAGGATTATAATCAAGGATTATTCCCCAGACTAGAGGTGAAACATAAATCTAAGAAGCTGATAATGGCAATACGTTTTGACTACGGGTCTCACATTGCAGCACTGCTCCCTATCCTGAACACGAGTCTGTCAACTGTTACCGCCTACAGCTCCCTCTTATTTCCATAGTCCAGTCAGTGGGGGTTTTTGCCCTACAAAAGGTGGTGTAGTGACGATTTCTATATGAAATATTATGTTATTTGGTTTCGCAGGAGAAATGGAATATATCATATCCTACTCCGAAAGGGACAGAAAATATTAATACCATTTCTATGTAAAATATTTTAGGCTTATATAGCCATGCGATACATACCTACCGAGTGGCAGAAAGGGCCATTCACATACCCAAGATGAGAAGACTGAATGACATGACACTCAAGTCATGCCGCCCAATCAGTCTAGTGTCCTCCCTGCTGAAAACTCCGGAGAGACTAATAGATAGATTCATGAGAGACGAGGTATTATCAACGAATGCCAACCGGATGATCTTAACAGGCTACTAACAAAATCCCTGGAGGACAAAGAGATAGCCATAGCGACCTTCGTCGATATCGGGGAAGCTTTCAACGATGCATCTTCCAAGTCAATTACCAAAGCTCTAGAAAATAAAGGTGTCCAATCCCTCCTTTGGCAATGGGTAAACGACAAGTTAATGAAAAGGGTAATCATATCAGTCATAGGCGAAACAACAGTCACAGCTAGAGCTGATAGGGGATGCCCACAAGGAGGAGTACTATCGACTCTTCTGTGGACTATCCTAGTAGACGTACTAATATCCAGAGGCATAATTTGTTCAGGATATGCCGATGATCTTGCAATTATCGCAGGAACCGTTTCGAACCATACGTAGACTGCTAAAAACTTATAATTAAGTGGTGTCAGGAGAAAAGAATAACTGTGAACCCCAAAAAACCACAATAGTTGCTATCACAAAAAAGAGTACTGGAAGAACTCAAGCTACCAGTTCTCAACAGTGTAGAAATTTGACCTCAGATGACATGGAATCAACAAATACAAAAATAATTTAAAATGGCACAGTAGTCCCAACCTGTGCAGAAGAATGTTCGGAAAAAAACTGGGGGCTACAACCGAAAATGATCATTTGGCTATATAGCAGGGTCATTAGACCCATGATAGCATACGGTCCGGTGACATGGTGGCCAAAGACTCAGCAGGCTGGAGCGATATGAAGGCACTGCGGCATCCAAAGGCAAGAATGCCTGGCTGCCACGAGAGCTATGAGGACTACCCCAACAGCCGCCTTAGAAGTCTTCATGTATTCATACAAGGCAAAGCCAGGTCAGTCACCAGCAGATTGACTCTGAGGGCAAGCGCCCATGAGTAGACTGCATGGCAAAGTGTATAACGATCTATGCAAAGGGTTGGAAACCGACCCTATAATGGAAATGCCTTCGGACGAGATGCTTCCCAAGTATAGCTGCGAAAAACTTTAAAACAGTCATAGCAGACAGAGGAGAATGAAAGGAGGACCTTCAATTAATGCACAGATGGCTCAAAAACCAAAGAAGGTGTAGGAGCAGGAATATATTCAACCCACACAAAGATAGGAGTCGCACTGAGCTTAGACATGCATGCGTCAGTCATAAGTTGCAGCAATACATCACTGCGCTGGTGGGTTACTGAGGCAAGGGTTTGAGGAAAGGACCATTGTCATTGTTCACTCTTCAGTATGAGTTAGTTCACATTATCATATTCCTAACCTTTATTTTACATAAATTTCATTTATCCTACAATTTAGTTGATATAATAAATACTGACTGGAAACAATCAAACGCCTCTAGCCTCGTTTCAAAATTTCCCGCGAAAATCAACAGTTGAGGTGACACCTACATGCCCGAGAGACAGAACAGCTCGAATATCGAGAGAGCAAATTGGTATTATCAAATTAAGGTGATATAGTCTACTCGACAAGTTGAAAATGGTCTAAAATAGAAATACTGCTCTTGAAATTATGTGTGATAGCTCATTGGATCCGGGCTAAC
Source organism: Gonioctena quinquepunctata (assembly GCA_018342105.1). Classification (NCBI taxonomy): domain Eukaryota; kingdom Metazoa; phylum Arthropoda; class Insecta; order Coleoptera; family Chrysomelidae; genus Gonioctena; species Gonioctena quinquepunctata. Next base: position 696,030 of record JAFIRS010000237.1, on the reverse strand, counting down.
GCCTAGAGAAATGTGCCAAAAGCGTGTATTAGCACTTAGAAAATTGCAAAAGTTATAAACAATTGAAGATGAAAAAAAAATGGCATTTGGTTTTTTGCCAATATTTCATGAACTATTCATTTCTAAGAAATATCAAAAAAAGATTGTGAAGGGGAAAAAAATTTCCAATAGAGAACTTTCAGCTCCTGGCACTCTATCTCTATTATTTATAATTTTAATTTAACGCTGAAAATGGGTCTCCGAGATACATTTTTAGGTTGCGCGCGCGGCGTCAAAAGCGAGTACGACACATTAATTAATTTATTTGAGATATTAAATATTTTTTTTAAATTTAAAAAATTATGGTGTATTCGAAACACTTCAAATAATTCATTCCCTCCAGAAATTTTACCTAAAGTTGATTTTTCAACAAGTTGAACGATTGTTAACAAACAAAATTTTCTCGAACTTCTGTCTTAATTGTAAATGAAAAAAAATGTTTAAATAATTGTCGTAAAAGTTTTTCGCTCCGTAGAGCCTTTTTCATATACATACTCAACAAGATCACGCCATAAAAGTTGGAAAAATATCCATACTTTGTTTATAATAATTTTTATACTTGAACAAAAACTAAAAAATCCAAGTAATGTTGTTGAAAAATATTTTTTTTCTGAATCATCATATTATCGTTTTTGTATTAACACAAGCTATAAATTAATTCGCAAAAAAAAAATTCACGCCATTTGTTGATAAATTTTTTTATAAACAAATTGATTATTTCAATATTTTTGAAATTTTTTTTTTCATAACTTCATTATATTACAAATATTATGATTTTTGAAAAAAACAATTATCTTAATAACAATTTTCAATTGTTTTTTTATTTTTTTAATTTTTTTTTTATTATATTAATTGACTATCCTCTATAAAACAACAAAAACATAATTGTTATCAACAATTCCATTGTTTATCAACTTACCAATTTGTTATAAACCAATTTCTACCTATGTTAGATTTTTTTTCTGAAACTTCTAAAATTTACAAAAAGAACCATATATAACAAAGTATAGAAAACATATTTTTCCAATTTTCCATTGTACTTTGGGAATTGGAATTGGGAAAATTGAAAAAAAATGTTTTCGATACTTTGTTGTATATGGTTGTTTTTGTTAATTTTGGAAGTTTCAGAAAAAGATCTAACAAAGTTAAAAATTTGTTTATAACAAATTGGTAAGTTAATAAACAATGGAATTGTTGATAAAAAAAAATTTTTTTTGTTACTTTATAGAGGACTGTCAATTATGATTCTCAGAAAAAAAAAACTCAACTAATTATTTAAACAATAGAAATATAAAAAAACCGATTATAAATAAAAATTAAATTTTCAATAAATAAAAATAAAAAATATTTTTCAAATAAATATTTATTTGTATTGATAAAAAACGATAATAAGATGATTAAAGAAAAAATAATTTTTTTAACAACATTACTTGGATTTTTTAGTTTTTGTTCAAGTACAAAAATTATTATAAACAAAGTATGAATATTTCTTTAACTGGCGTGATCTTGTTGAGTATGTATATGAGAAAGGCTCTAGAAGCGAAAAAATTTCACGACAATTATTTGAAATTTTTTTTTCATTTACAATTAAGACAGAAGTTCGAGAAAATTCTGTTAGTTAACAATCGTTTAACTTGTTGAAAAATTAACTTTAAGTAAAATTTCCAACGGGAATAAATTATTTATAGTGATTCGAATACACCATAATTTTTTCAAATTACAAAAAAAATATTTAATACCTCAAATAAATTAATTAATGTGTCGTACTCTCTTTTGACGCCGCGCGCGCATCCCAAAAATGTCGCTCGGAGACCCGTTTTCAGCGTTAAATTAAAATTATAAATAATGGAGATAAGTTCTGGGAGCTGAGAGTTTTTCATTGAAAATTCCCTCTTCTTTCAGAATCTTTTCTTGAAATTTCTTAAATATTAATAGTTCATGAAATATTCATCTTCAATTGTTTATAACTTTTGCAATTTTTTATGTGCTAATACACGCTTCTGGCACATTTTTCTACGCGTTATTCCGGATCCATGATTTTAAGAGCAGTATCTCTATTTTAGACCATTTTCAACTTGTCGAGTAGACTAATAGCAAACTCCTAAACGCAAAAGTTTGTGTATTTTCACGTATCCATTCGAGATCAACTGGAACGAACTGGAAAAGGTGAAAGGAAGGAAAATTCGTCCGGTGAGTATTCCTCTCGACTTTCGCAAATATTTCTTATTTGATTGAATTACAAAGTTCACTCGTAACCAGCGTTCCACCCAACAGCCATTTACTCTGACAGCCAAGCGGCTTTGAAGCAATCAGCTACATGCAAGTTGATTCCAAACTTGTAGTGGACTGCTTGGAAATACTACAAAAGGTGGGCAAAAACAGACTATCTCTGGCTTGGGTACCAGCCCACACAGGCTACAAGCGCAACGGAGAGGCCGATTCATCAGCCCGAAAAAAGCACGACCTGCCCCAATTGGCCCAGAACCTCTCCGTGGCGCTGCGAACAACACAAAACAGTACTTGGTTGAAACAGCAATCTCAAGGATGGTGGAAGAAGGCGCCAGGCCAAAGAGTTCATCAAGGAACCATCGCCAAAATTCATAGAGTACCTGCTAAGCCAGAATAGGAGATCAACCAGGATCATGGTCGTGCTCCTGACAGGGCACTGTGGACCAAAAACACATGATAATATCGGACTGGCAGACACAACCACATGTAGGTTCTGCAAGGAGGAGGAGGAAACTTCAGCGCATATACTGTGCCATTGTGAAGGTCTTAGAAGGCTAAGGTTTTCAACGATAGAGGAGGAATAACCACAACCCTCCCCAATATATGGAGGACTCGAGGTATCGCCTTTGGAGTCTAGTAACAAAGACGTGCCTACACAGGGATCTCCAGAACTTATATCAATATCGTTAGTACCCCCTCCTTTTCAGGGCGGGGCTGTTTTTCAGTTCACAATGACTCGAGTATCAGTATAGTTACAGACACTGATGGTGATTTTATATGCAACCCGTGCTTTCCCATTTCAATTCTCATCAATCTATATACCAAGGTTGATTTGTTAAGTTTGTTATTCTTTATACGATCACCTAGACTGATAGTTTTTTTATTTCGTTGGTGGAAAACCATATATTGAGTTTTATTGGAATTCACAGAAAGTATGTTAGAAATTGAAAAAGTTCATATTTCTTGATTTGTTGAAAATATAAACAAGATGTTCATAAAATCAGATGTGGAATCATCTGCGACTGAAAGATAAACTTGTAGTTCAATATCCAGCGTGGCTTTAGCCGGGGAAGTAGTTGTTTTCTGTTAGACATTCACAAAAAATAACTTCATTTTAATCGTGGATTTTTCAATTCACAGAAAAATATTTCTATCGATATTCAATTGAGAGTGTTTCCTTTTTCAACATTCATATTTCTTATTTCCAAAGGTAGTTTATTATATAGGATTATATTCAATGAATGAAAGTCTATATCTCGTTGTTCTCAAGAGGTTTCCTGGCCTTGTTTGGTACTGATGCGTGCCCGCTGAAAGAGCAAAATCTTATATTTTTTTATGTATTTCAAGCAGAGTGGAATATATGAAAGCGGTAGAGGGAGGCATGATCTGGTGATGAATAAATAGAGCATGGCAGTGATCTTTGTGGCCGCCTCTGATATTGTTCGAATAACTCTTTTTTGTTAAACAAAAATTTTGTTTGAATGGGACGAATTACCCCACAAGACAATTCCATAGGTCATATGAGTGTGAAAAAGTCTTACAGTATCTGCATCAACAAGGTTTGTTAATCTGCGAATCAAGAACGTGATGCTTGATAATTTTTTCGACAGATTTTCCACGTGACACATCCAGTTTGTCATCAATGGTTATACCAAGTAATTCTACACTTTGACCACCTGTTAGTGAGGAGTTTGACGATATAATGAGATTCTAATTTTTAGCAGAATTGAGCATAAGCTTATTTGAACAGAACCACTCATTCGTCATTTGCAAAGTGAGTTTGAAAGAGTCAATCGGTTCCTCTAATTTACTATTACGATCTATCAGTGTGGTGTGGTCAGCAAAGAGGATGCATTTTTTCGGTAATATATGATGATATAATCATTGATATACAGAATGAATAGGGTTGGTCCCAAAACAGAGCCTTGTGGAACCCCATGGACGATTTGCATGAATGCTGATTTGGCGCCTTCAACCAAAACACACTGAGATCGCCCATGCGAATAAATCCTGAAAAATTCCAATGGGAGTCCACGAATACCATAACAGAGAATTTTCTCAAGTAATATATCATGGGATACACAATCAAAAGCTTGAGTCAGATCGCAAAGCGTTGAAAAAGAATGCTTCCCCTCCTCGAGTCCATCAACAACATTCGCAATAACGCTCAGAATAGCTATCATGGTTGATTTATTTTTTCTAAAGCCAAATTGCTCAGGACACAGCAAGGGATTTGTTTCCAGGTAGGATTTCAACCTCGTTTTGACCAGCGCCTCTATAATTTCCGCGATAACTGGAATTATGGAAATGGGGCGAAAATTTTCTGCTAGGTGGAGATCCCCTCTTCTCAGCAATGGCAAAACAACTGGAATCTTCAGAGCATCTGGATAAAATCCTAGAGATAAGCAATCTTCAATTTAAACTGGAAGTGGAGAAGCAATAATATCGGCTATAGCTTAAATCACCGCACTGTTCAGTTCATAGAAATCCGGACAACGTGAATCCTTCAACGATTCAACTGTATCCATCACTTCCTCCGGAGGTACAGGGAAAAAAGAGAAAGAATTCACAGGTGATCTGAGATTTTTCAAGTATTCCGTACATTGCAATCCCTGGTTATTTTCAGAGGAAATATATTTTTTATGTGGAGGTAATCAGTCGCGGTGTTAGGATCCTTGATCAGAAAAATATATAATAAATAATATTTGGACCTAATACAGATCCTTGAGGAATACCCTCATTTATATATAATTTTCTGGATTCTAAATTAATTATTTTAGTTCTGAAGGTAGGATTCCAGTGGGTTATTTGTGATAGCTCTAATTCCCATTAAATCGAGACATGCAGACTGTTGTATTGCTAGTCGGATGGATCTTAATTTTTGTTTCTGTTTATTGTGTGATAATTGTATATTGTGTTAGCCTTCTCATTGTTTGCTCTCATTTGCACTTTTTTTGTTATTTGAGTATTTCGCGTATTGATAACATATTGATTTAATATATTGACTCCCAGACACGAGTTCCAACATCCAAACTTCGATTTTGTAACAAGAACAAGAAGGAAATCATTTGAAAATTGAACCAAAAACACTGGCGAGGGAAAATATCTGAAAAATAAGTTATCCTATTTTCAATTAGATTCAAATATCGCTGGAAAATGGCATGTAGAAAAAAGAAAATATTTTTCCATAACAATGAATACATTCCTCTGTCACAATAAGAGACACTCGGTGTCCCAGAAGTTTTTTTGAAATTAGATCTGAGTAAACAGTGTTAGTTCGTCTAGTGATCATGCAATTGATGTCAAAAAATTCAGGAACATTGCCCACTGCATTTTCATTGATTTCCGATCCCATAATCACGAGCAAGCGGAGATTAGCAAAAAAAATTACTGCGCCCACATAAAAAAGTCTTAAATTCGTTGAAATCATCAACCGTTTATTTCCGTGATCAAGGTGATAATGGGAAGTTTTTTTATTTGACTTATTCCGATGGAATGTGATGATATGCCTATTTTGTAGACCTCAATACGGTTGATGGGTGTGAAAGAGAAATACGAGAGTTGCAGGCTATGTTTGATCAAGTTTAATTCGCGGAACCCAACTCGAAACGAATTATGTTTCCACGGTTATCAATAACGGAGATTGATTTCAATTGTTTCATTTACACAGAAAAAAAATAACTTCGTTACTGCATTCTGATAAATGACAATACTACAATGGGTTTTCTATCGCAGATTGAAGCAGCAGTTACTATTATACTCTGTTCTGTGGTATTCACGTTAAATTAAACTTGTTCTCATTATTCATTTTTGCATACCAATAAAAGGTTATTCGTTTGAAGGAATCGAAGTGAATGAGTATTTTGTTCGAGCAAATAAGTTTTCAATGAATATGAAATTTGAATAAAATTATAAAACATAACTCCTGAATACACGAGCATATAACTTCGTGAATCCCAGTTGATACAGGATTTAATAGCGAAATTGCAGCAGAGATTATGCATATTTCTGTTTCATACGACTGCACAGCAATTTTAATTAAGCACAGCACTTACTGCAGATGTTAAGTAGCACATCTTAGAGTGAGTCCGTATTTTTAAAATCCCGTGCATAATGGGCTCTAAATTTCATAAATTTAATCCAAGCCGTTGAGTGTATGGCTGTTCAGCAGCGCGATATAATTCATGTGAGATTTAAATGAAAGCCACCTATAAGTCTGAGTAAAGACATAAAGTTAATGAAAGTGCGGGAGTCTATGTGGCGAGGAGTACAGGTCATCTGTAGAGCTGGACAGTCGTCCAGGAATCCGGGATCATGACGACCCCTTTTCCACATACTGTCACACTGAAGGGATGTTCTCTGTTTTCCTTGTGCAATTGGTGTATGTCAAAGGCTGGAATCCAGACAAACGTAACAGAAAATAACAAAAATGACCCCTTACCCAATTGGGGTGCATGAAATAGATATTTGATTTATGAATAGTGCACTAAAATTTTCATTACACGACAAATGATATGAACTGTTGTTTGTGTGAGCTACTCCCTAGGGTCCTTACCATTATCTATTGCTAGCGTCCCATGTTCTTCGTTTCAAATCTTACACCTATTTTCATAGCCATTCGAAAATCACAATCACAAGTTTGCAGGACCATCTCCATGGGGTTAGATTATGGATCTGTATGCGGCTAAGAGAAATTATCCTACAGGGCTTTTCACGATGAGCGTTAATTAGACGTTTCTGGCAAACCAGACAACGGACCAACCTGAAAATTTCACAGTGTGCGTAAATTAATATGATCTACACGCCTAAAATTTTAGACAATGCGGCGTTGCCGCTTCTTCTATAAAGTAGCGGCTACTTTGATTTTTCAATGGAACACTCTGTATGATTTCTTATCACTTTGTCAACAACTGCATGTATCATTTCCCCATACCTATCTCTTACCGTTTAGAATTTATAAATTGATTTAGATTTTTTTTACCAAACATGTACTTTTATAAACGCTGATAATCTTGAACTCTCTGGTACTAAGACGATCAAATTCGAAATGAAGTGGAGTGATACCATGAGGATCTTCACTTCGAGTCATATTTTCATTTGCCTCATACAGGGTCCTTAAAAAATGCAGATACTTTGTTCACATGAAAAAATTAGTGGAAGTCAATTTCTTCAAATGGAACACCCTATTCTACATTTTTGAACTCCACATCCAATTTTAGATTGACTTTGTTCAGATAATCCTATTTCGATTTCGAACCATTTTCGAGATAAACTGTTTCAAACAGAAACTGACGTGATTTCCTTGTATTCATCACTTATTTTTGAAATTTAACATCTATTTTATACTACGTAATATTTCTTTTCGATTTAGTTTTTCAACAGTCTCCCTTAAAAAGTCACAATTTGTATGCATTGAGGTATTGAGTGTCTCTACCGTACAACATTGCAAATTAATATTTTTTAATAGTGTGCTTTGGAAAAATGCATGATCCAATTTTGAAAGGTCAAACTTTCGTTGGTGGTTTTGACTGATTGTGATACCAATTATAATAGAAAAATGTCAAATTAGGTTACAGTACTGAAGATTTCTTGAATTTATCACTAATTTATGGTGAGTGAAATAGAATTGCAAGTAGAACATGCCGAGTATTTCATGAAAGATATCCACAAGCCGGATAATAATGTGATAAATCGACTACTAAGAAACTGTAGGTTGAATGAAACCTTTTGTCCAAAAATCATTCGTAGAAAGCCTGAAGTGGATGATGTTGACAATGGCATAGCAATTTTGGGATTTTTTCATGCATTTCCAAATGCTTCTCTACAGATATACCCTACGTAACAATTTATCGCATTCTCAATAAGCACAAATGGCATCCCTATAAATTCTACTGTGTCCAACATCTGAAAGAGACTGATGTGCCTCGTAGAGTTTTGAATGGTTACTTGTCAAGACTCAAGAGTACGAACATTTCCTTGACAATATCATATGGACAGCTGAGGCCAAGTTTACAAAAAATTGAGTTTTCAACAGACACAACAGTCATAATTGGGCGCCATTTTGAATTTATTCATCTTAGTTCCAAAGAGTTCAAGATTATCAGCGTTTATAAAAGTACATGTTTGGTAAAAAAATCGAAATTAATGTATATTTTCTAACGGTAACGATATGTATAGGTAAATAGTTTACAAAGTGATAAGAAATCATAATATGATATTATATACAGGGTTTCCATTTGAAAAATCAAAGTAGCCGTACTTTATAGTAGAAGCGGCAACGCCGCATCGTCTAAAATTTTAGGCGTGTGGATCATATTAATTTATGCATACTGTGAAGTTCTCAGGTTGATCCGTTGTCTGGTTTGCCAGAACCGTCTCATTAACGCTCATCGTGAAAAGCACTGTATATATATACATACACTGTGTCCGTAAAGTATGGAACAAATTCATTTTCAGCTAAACAGGTCATTTTGAGAAATAATCCTGAAACACGTCGATTTTTGATATATTAAAATATACAATTTACCGTATATTAAAATAATAATCTAATATACAGGGCGAATTACGTTCGAGTAATGACGTCACCGTAATTTTTTTTAAATGGAACACCCCCATTTTGTCTCAATTTTCGGATTACTCTAGCTGAGCTGATTCCAAAAATGTATCACATGTTGATTCCAATTGGTACAGGGTGGACAAAAATACAATAGTTTTGTGTGTGCTCATAAAGTAACGCGTAACATTCTTCATTAGGTGAATTAACAATATTATCAAAAATACTCATTGTCTAGCGGACAGAATATGCTGGAATACATGACTTTATAAATGTTCGAACCGCAGCTCTTGCTGTATTTGACAGTAACCCAAACGGTGTACAAATTCTTGTTGAACCTTGTGTATGGTTTCTTGCGTAATATTGTTTATTTCTGTTCGAATTTTCTCTTGTACATCTGCAATATTTGCTGGTTTCGTTTTATAAATAACATTCTTCAGATGGCCCCACAGAAAATAATCCAAAGGATTTAAATCTGGTGACCTCGCTGGCCATTCAGTGGGTCCACGTCTACCAATCCACCTGTTCGGAAAAATTCAACTAGGTACCTTCTAACATCTACAGCATAATGTGGAGGTGCACCATCCTGTTGAAACCATAAACTTTCATCAAAACCTCCAGGATTACGTCTGCTGGGAAACAAATTACGTGAAGTAGGTACGAGATACCCCCTTAAAAACTCAAGGTACGTTGCCCCGTTTAAATTACCTTCGACAAAGTAGGCTCCGATGATTCGATTTCGTACAATTCCAGCCCATACATTTACCTTTTGAGGGTATTGTGTATGATGCTCACGCATCCAGTGGGGGTTTTCTTTTGCCCAGTATCTACGATTCTGACGGTTAACCTCACCATTTAACATGAAAGTGGACTCATCAGAAAAAATAATGTTTTGTATCAAGAGAGGGTCTCGGTGACATTTATCCATCATTTCTTCGTAAAATTGGAGTCTTCTATCGGGATCATCTTCGTTTAATTCTTGCACAAGTTTGATTTTATAAGGATGCCATTTTTCAAGCTTCAATAGTTTGTGTACCGTTGTTTTGCTAGCACCGATATAGCGACTAACTTTACGAACAGAAGTGTGCGCATCTTCTTCAAAACTCAGTAAAACATCTAATGCTGTATCAGCATTTGCAGGGGAACGACCTGATTTGCGTACATTTTCAACATTACCAATTTCTCGAAATTTCGTTTCAATCTTACTGACTGTTGAACGCGTTATAGGTCTTTCTGGATATTTATCATTAAACAAATTGCACACTTCCATCTGAGTTCGCGATCTGTCTCCATACCCAATCATCATAAGTATTTCAATTCTTTGTTTTACACTTAACTCCATTTCTACTTCCAATTAAATCTAAGCAATCATTCGAATATTCACGAATACCAAAAATATTGTAGTACCAAACTGTCACTGAACATCAATAAATTACTAAACAAATAATGACATTTCCCAAAAAAGTAGACGACTATGTTTTTTATAAATAGATAAGAAATATTTTTTGTCATATTCTGTCTGCTAGACCACAAGTACCAAACATGTTTGGAAACAGCTCATTTTTATTACTCTAAACATGTAGCAAACTACGGGGTGTTACATTCAAACCAATTGCCGCTAGACAATAAGTATTTTTGATAATATTTTTAATTTACCTAATAAAGAATGTTACGCGTTACTTTATGAGCACTCACAAAACTATTGTATTTTTGTCCACCCTGTACCAATTGGAATCAACATGTGATACATTTTTGGAATCAGTTCAGCTAGAGTAATCCGAAAATTGAGAAAAATGGGGGTGTTCCATTTAAAAAAAATGACGGTGAGGTCATTACTCGAACGTAATTCACCCTGTATATTAGATTATTATTTTAAAATAGGTAAATTAAATAAAAAAGACTGTTTCAGGATTATTTTTAAAATGACCTGTTTAGATAAAAATAATTTGTTTATACTTCACGGACACAGTGTATATATATATATATATATATATATATATATATATATATAATACGAAAGTGGGTAATTGTGTCCGAGAGAAATATATGAAAAAGGAAAGTGTGGCATATTGGACAAATCATTGGATTAAAGTAAAAAACCAGCCTCAAGTGGGAGTCGAACCCACGACCTTCTCATCTTTAGTCAGACGCTCTACCAACTGAGCTATTTGAGGACATAGGAATCAACACACAATTGTGAATCATTTCTTTCCATAATTTAATGTTAGTATTAGAATCAATAGAAGATCGAAAGTGCTTATCCATGGCCTCGAGACTCGTTACCTATCACTCAAATCAAAATCAAATCCTTTATTTTCCTTGAAATGACAAGTAATTTCGTTTTGTATAGGAATAGTCAGTACTTATATCTAACTTACAACTAGTACTAAAAAACTAGCAAACAGATTTACGGGTCTAAACAATATTGCACAAACACAGTAGAGTGGATCACATAGGACTAGATAAAAACTCATCGAGTGAACAAAAACAATTGATCAACAAAAACGACTTCAGACGTTTTTTAAAAATCGTTGCATTTTCAGCTCTCTTGATCATTACTGGAAGGTGATTGAAAATTTCAGGTCCAATGCATTTAGGAGCATTTCGAGTAATCTTATATTTGGCACTTTTGACATGTATCATTCGTTTCTGACGAGTGTTCTTATCATGAATATCCCTGTTCAGAATGAAGTCGGTTTTATTGGTGAATACATAAACTGAAAGTTCATATATGAATATACTTGTCAGAGTTAGAATATTTGATTATAAAAAGGGTTCTACAGGAGCTTCGTTTAGGGGTGTTGAATATACAACGTAAAATAGCCTTCTGTTCAATGAAGACGTTTCTACTCTTCTAACATCATTGTCGACCAGACGATTCCAATAAAAGATTTAGAAAGATGATCTCCAACCACTGATAAGATTTTGCCAAATATATAATACGAAAGTGGAAAATATTTATAAGTATAATCATTTTTATCTTCACATTTTTCAAAAAAAAATTATTATGGTTTTATTGTTTCAGTCTAACCTCCTGTTCATTTCAACTGAAGATGATCATTACTATACTCGAAAACTTGTTATTGAATTATGTTTTGATGCAACTTTTTGAGAATTGATTGCAAAAAAGCTGCCTTGACAACACCCTCTACTCTGGGGTTTCAAATATATATTGTGGAGACGACTTTGAGTTTTTACTGAACTTCATTATTCCAAAACTCCACTTTGAGCATGGACTACTTCCTTCAAACCTTCTATGAATGTTTGAAAATGTTCGTGCATCCGGAATATTTCTATTAGGAAAGCGGTCTTCATACAACCGCCTGGCTTCCAGTGCGTTACCATCAGCAACCCTAAACATGTAAAACATATCTTCAAACTCAGAATTCGTAAAATGGACCATGCTTTTTAATAATATTGTTGATTTTGATACTTAAATACGTGACATCTTGACTAGGTAGACAACTGTCCAAACCCTTTATGTTTACAAAACAAAATCTGCTTTTTTGACATGTTTTTGAGTAACCTTCCACAGTCTGAAAATGAAAATATAATCAGGAAAATCTATACAAGTGTAGAAAGGGCAAACTAATTAGTTCACCCCGATAAGTTATTGAAGGAGATTTAGAAGATTTTGAGAACGGGGGCAGATATAGTCCCCGAAACGTCAAGCAAAAACTAAATAAAGAAGTATCTTTTGATTTTTTTTTTAAATGTTTGATATTGGGAACTAATTATTTGCCCTTTCTACACTTGTATAGATTTTCCTGATTATATTTTCATTTTCAGACTGTGGAAGGTTACCCAAAAACATTATAGTAGGATGAAACCCATTGGAAAAGGAAGAGAATATAATAAAAATGAAAGGAAAAATAATTTACGGGCGATCTGAGGTCGGGAAGTGGAAGGGGGTGAGTTTTTAAGGGTAAAAAACGGTTAATCTCGATTTCCGGCAGAACTACAAGTTCTATGGAAAAATTGAAATAACCTTGTTTTTGGTTTTTGATTTCTTTACAAAAAAAAATTTTTCAACGAAATTTGGTGAAAACTAACCTTTTTATGTCCCAAACACACTTATTTTATTTGATTTGAAATATTCATTTTTTCACCTTATTTTGACTTAATATCGAAAAACCACCTCAAATTTCAATCCAAAATTCTCGCGTCAAAATATCAGCTTTTTTCAAAAAGTCAGTGGGCTTTTCATTCGTTGAAATCTCTACTTTCTGATGGTGAAAAAAAAATACATTACTATGGTAAATGTTCTCAGAAAATGCAAAGAAATAACAGGTAGTAAGGCCCAGATCCTCCTAGCCCCTTCCCCACTTCTCTATGAAATACCTTTTGATGGGCTAAAATTTCCCGTGGGTCACTCAGGTATATAAGTTAACTCAAATAGCAATGAATAGGCATCTACGCATATAATTTAAAGGGGATTCCACAACTTTCTCAAAATATTGTAGATGTCTTATTCAATTCGGATTCGAGTTTTTTCATTTCTTTGCATTTTCTGAGAACATTTACCATAGTAATGTATTTTTTTTCCACCATCAGAAAGTAGATATGTCAACGAATAAAAAGCCCACCGACTTTTTGAAAAAAGCTAATATTTTCTCGCGAGAAATTTCGATTGAAAATTAGGGTGGTTTTTCGATATTAAGTCAAAATAAGGTGAAAAAATAAATATTTCGAATCAAATGAATCACAGTGTCTTTGAGACATGAAAAGTTGAGTTTTCACCAAATTTCGTGTTTTTTTTGTAACAGATAAAAATAAAAAATCAAAAACTTGGTTATTTAAATTTTTCACATAAATTTTGAGGTTATGTGGAAAAAGTGTGGATACAAAAATTGTAGATATTCTTATTACCTACAACTTTTTTCCATAGGACTTGCAGTTTTGCCGGAAATCGAGATTAACCGTTTTTTACCCTTAAAAACTCACCCCCTTCCACTTCCCGACCTCAGATCGCCCGTAAATTATTTTTCCTTGTACTTTTGTAACATTTTCTTCCTTTTCCAAAACGTTGCATCCTAAAATATTTTTTTGTTTCGAAAATGATCGACCCTGGTCTATAGGGTGGTCATATACCTACAGTCGGTCCTAGGTGTAAGCAAGTTGTAAGATTCCTTAAGTTCAGGAATAGATAGAAGTGAAGCTCGTAGAAAGCGTGTAATGAGAGTCGACAGAAATATACGGCTTTCATGGAGTTATAAAACCATTAACAATGCTCTACCCTGTTACGAAACACACAAATATTTTTCAACCCGTTCCAATTTTGGAGAACGCCCGCTGGAGCCCGTAGAGCCTCTTAAATGGATAATAAATTAATTAATCCAAATTAGTAGAAGCGCCAAAGTCCCAGGTAGAGCGAGAACGGATAAACAAGAGTTAGAGAGCCGTTATTTCCACCATCAAAGACCACCGGATGACATAACTAACGCTCCAAAGTGGGCATTGTCGTCGACTCTCAATGAGTTCTAATTGCCGTTCGACTATCGGCAAATGCGACACGGACATTTCGTTGTATTCAAAAGACTTCTTTGTTGAAAATACGCTGCCGGGGCTATTAAAAAGTCGTTTGTGGGATTTGGCACACTACGGATTGATTGGGTTTTTTGTTGAGACTGTTTATTGGAATAATGGAACGGGTATTTCTTTCCATGAATTGATTTTTATCCATTGTTCTGGAGTTTCACTGGAAAAGCTTGGAAGAAATTAATGTTCAAATCGACGCCGAGAATTTTTTTATGGATATTCCAATAACTGCTCTCATTGCAAATAGTCCAGCTCTTTGTTCCACTACCAATTTTTTCTCGCTAAGCCAGGAATGCTCAAATGGCAAGGACTCGGTGTTATGCCCCGAGAAAATTCATATATAAACATAACGAATTTATATGGAAATAAATGGCCAACATCAAATATGAAAAATTATTTTAACGAATAATCCAACTTCAATACGTTGAAAATACAGACGGGAAATAGGTAGCAGATGTGGTTAAGAAAAAAAAAAATTAAGTAACCTGTCAAGTGATTAAACAGAACTAATAGAAACATGTTTTTAAGGAAACATGTCAGCACTTACGGAAAGTGCTTTCGTGTGAAAGTCATTTTTTTTCAGAAAATACAAACATTAAAAACCATATTTAAAGCTACTAAAAGTCAAGAACAAGTGAACGACTTCCGCTAGGAATAAAAAAACCATTTAAATATATAAAAAAAGGTCATTGAAAGACTCCGCGGACACAGGATGCACTGAAAAATCATCTACAGCTAAATAAAAAATATTTTCATGTGGTTCAACCCTAATAAATATGTCATGGGACATAATAAATTGGGAGATAAAATAACCCAAACAGAAAAATACAACAACTCTTGTTTTTTACTCGTATCTAGACCTCGAGTTCTATGAATAATCATTACGCCTCTCATAAAAAACGATTAGATCGGTAGCCAAATGGCTTCGTGGGAGATAGAATTGAAACAAGCGCGGTAGGCGTCATCAATAAGAAAAATATAAAATGCTGGAAATTTATTCAACCATCTCTCAGTCAAGCGTCTATGCTCAAACACTCAACTCGACTCAACTAAATTACGTCTATCTACACAGTTCAGTATGTAGTTTAATTAAAATTAAGTCCCAACTACCAATATAAATAATTAAAATGTTTACTCAACAGCGTTAGAAAATTATCGGAACGGGTACAATGTTTTATCTAGAATCTAGTGGGCATTAGAGAACAAACTGTTTATAATTACTGAAAATAATAACTTGATAATAACAAAGCAAACAGAAGAGAAATTGATGACTAATCATCAGACATTTAGAATCCTATTGACATTGTGTGTGTGAACTGTAAATTGGTAAGCTATAATTTGTTGTTTGTTTCAATTCGGCACGTTGAATCTCTCCCAACTATTAATAAACTGAATGGTATTTTTCGAATTTTCAATGAAATCTCTATACAAAGTAAAAATGTTTTATAATAAACTCTAATTTACTTATTTGAGTATGGCAATTCGTTATTATTTTCAAAACAAAAATTAATTTTTTAAAAAAAAGGGTTATATCACAGCGAAATACAATTTGCAAGATTTTGATCCATTGGTGTAATAGAATCTATACCTAGAAATATTTCACAGGTTATTATTGAGTCAAATTGATTTTATATTTAGTATGTGAAAATAATTACCAAATTTTATGAATCCTTCATCCAGTGTTGTTGAATGATACTTTTTTTTTTTTTTATTTTTCTATTATTAGACTTATGTATCTTGTTCAAGATTATGTGTAAGCATGTGAAGTTCATCAATTGTAAAACATTCTGACAGTTGATTTGGGAATGATACTTGTTCATTCACCATAGTGTCCTTATTTTTTTTGATTGATTGATTAATGAAATATTTGATATTATATACAGTGTGGTTGGGAAAACAGATTATTCCATATGGAAAAATTGAAGTTCATCTTGAAGTCATTTTGAAATTGTTAGATACTTGAAACCTTAGGTCCTTTATACAGAGGCCTTGAGAAATTGATAAAACTTACTTTCAGTTATAAAACAATTATTATACAGATTTGATAATGATTTTGGAACATGTATGTAGTTTTTCATAAGTGCTTCAATTATTTGCATAGTATCCTCAACTAGATTGGCGGGGTACATAATTAGAACGATTCCAGCTCTTTATAAATTGATAACATCTATATATTGGGACGACGATATTTATCTGTCGCTCGATAAAAATTGCCAGTGAATTTTTATAAATTATTCACACTCAGTATAGTATTCATAAACTTGGTAACAACATCTCAACCAAGTGAAAAAAGTATGCAGGGCCGATTCATGATAATAGTTAGTCAGGTGTGGGGTTTTTAATTCAACAACTGCTTTGCGTAGTGACTTTTCCGTTGATATTGAAAAATTAACTTTGAAAAATTCAGAATTGGAAGGCGAAAATATAAAGTTGCGTGAAAAAATGCTTGGTTTAGAACGTCGTCAGAAGAAATATAACCTCATTATATATGGCATTCCAGAATCCGATAATAATTTGATGGATGATATCCTGAGCTTAGTCACTAATACACTTGGAATCGAATGTTCGAATACCGACTTTCGAGACATTTATCGTTTAGGTACTAGAACCGGGAATAAAACTCGTTCGGTGGCTCTAGAAACGGTACAATTCCAGTTGAAAAACAACATAATTCCCAAAGCAAAGTTGAATCAAGAAGCACTGAAAAACTACAGTATAAACATTGTTCACGACCTCCCTCCTGAATATTACACCGCTAATAAATTCTTGCTGTCGCATCTGAAACAAGCTAAAATCCAAGACATAACATCAAAAGTTGATTTGCGTAAAAAGATTTTAACAACAAACCGAACTGAATATACATTTGCTGAACTGAAACGCTCAGAAGAAGAAGGCACACCACTTTTACCCTGGACTTCAATAGGCGCAGAAAATAACAAAAGAAAAGTTGAGACTCGGAAAATCTTAACATTGAAAATTTCACATATGATTTGGGTTTGATTCCATGGGATCATATGTTTTTGATGGATGACATTGACAATAAAATGGAATACTTTTGTTTGCATATTCTTAACTTTTTTGATATTCACTCTCCATAAATCACACAAAACTATAACGAGCCATTTACTCCATGGATAACCGACAATATAAAACTCATGATGAAACTCAGGGACAAAGCTCTAAATAAATATAGAAAAATTAGAATTTCATCTGATCACGGAAGCTGAGTTACTGACCTTCATGTCACAAATAAAAAGTAAGTCTAGAGGAATTGACGATCCTGATAATTTTTTTGTGAATCTCTGTTGCCCATCATTATTGTCCCATCATATTACATCTTATAAATTTCTGTCTGAAAAAAATGTTTTTCCTAGTATGTGAAAAAAATCTATTGTGATCCCAATACCAAAAGTTAAGGAACCAATGGAATATAATATAATCCATTGTGTGTTTCAAAAGTTGTTACAAGCGGAATCTACTATCAAAAACTATCATCAAATAAACATCATTATTAAATATATATGTGTTCTCCACTATAATAATTATCACCTATTATTTTTGTAAGTTTCATTCATTCTCTTTCATATTGTATTTTTGTTCTGTATTCTTCAATGTTTCTCGTTTTCTCTTTATCATTGTCGTTCTATATTATTCACATTGTTATTATACCATTATTGATTTAATATTGTAACAATATCCATTAGTGTTGTATACTTTTATGTGTATGGGAGTGGATCTCATGATTTGATTTTATTCCAAAATTGTTTTTGATAATGTCTCATGGTGTAGTTGATGAAATTTTCATCGAGAAAACAATGGAATAAACACCCTTCATCATAATTATTATAATTATAATTAATTTCACGTCTATATATTTTTTCTCTATATTTTTTCTCTTTCTTCGTATTTCTATTTTTTTCATTTATTATTATTTATTGGGGTGCAAGAGTAAGAATGGTTTATACCAATGTTGTAACCTATTGACAGGTTTATTTTTATTTCATTTTTCTTTCCCCAAATGTATTTAGATATTATTTTCTGTCAATAAATGTATATTATTATTATTATTATTATTATATGGTACAGGTGTGCTGTGTTTATTCATAACACTCTGTATATAGCTGGTTTTTGATATCGGCAAAGAGTATGTCAGTTCTTTGCCATATGGAGGTTGATGGCGACTAGAGCGCCTTTGGGTATATCAGAAGTGGGACACTTCATCGACACTGTTATAATATTAAACTCTGGAAATGAGTTGAATTGTACAATGCCAAGTGAGCACAAATAAATATGGTCGGATACGTTGATATTATAGTGATAAAAACATTTGAGACAAAATTTCCCAAAAATTCTCACTGATTATGAATCCCCGCTCGACTAATTATTCACTATGGAAAATAGAATAAATTTAATTGGGAAAATAATGTAATTTGTGACATTTTTTTTTCAGACTCAGGACAGTGCAATATACAAGGATAAATAAGGCATTTGGATATTTTTGAGGAGTATAGTGTTGAGACGTTTCCGCGATGTGAATCTCCAAGGAGTTTATAGCAATACGTGAACGTAGATAAGTAGTACGCCCCCTACCGTTGCCGAATATAAGTAGCATATGCTTTGTTTACATTGGTTTACGAGTGTTTCATGTGAGAAGTTATTGTTTAATTTTGTTTCAGAACTTTTAATATAGTGAGAAAATATAAATCACTAGTCTTCAGTTCTAAAAGATTTTTGTTCAGGATAGCAATGTTGTTCACATTCTCAATGTACCTTACATAAACACAATACTGAACCACTTTAAAATTCAAAAACCATGAACGTCTAACCGAACACTTTGAAAACTCATTACGAAATGAGTTTTAATAACCACTCCCAAACAATGTAAACAATTCGCGAATGGCCCAGAAAGTAGTTCTGATTTTCGCCAATCTGGCGCTACGGTCTTAATTTCAGTCGCGTATAGGAATAACTTTCAAGCGTTATTAGGAAACGGAAAGGACAAAACTGACATGCGGGATAAGTCGTAAATTTATGAAATCAGCTGTAAAAATTTTGACAACGTCTATTACGGTCACACAAACCGTTCAATTTCCCTAGGGGTGTATCTTTTTTTCCAAATTCAAATGGGACTAACTTCGAAGCATACCCTAACAATAAAAAAATCATCCTAACATCTAAATCGGATAACCCAGTACATGATTGTGCATAGTAGAATTGGTTACGAATTAAAAACTCAGTGGTGAAACAACAATAATCTCCCATTTTCCTACCCTCAGGGAAATAATTTCGTTGAGAGAAAGTGGTCCAACAACAGTACATACTGATCTCATGAGTTGTATGAAAAAAGAATCATTTCATCAGATAATATTGATCCATTTAATTGTTAACGTAATAGTTTGTGCTGGAAATAACGCAGCCATATTTTCTAAAAGTGCCCGAAATTTTCATATTACCGCTTTTTCAACACGGCGGGGTCGTGAAAAGTCCATTGAATATCACGAATATAAAAAAAAACTCAATTAGAAGCTGTTTCTGTGCGTTTAAAATAAAAAATATCACTGACCCAACTAAAATATCAAGAATTTGATTGGTTTATGTTTTTCAAATCCATGATACTGAATATCTCAAATTCCGAATAGATAATGAAACAATTAATTTCATTCCATAATACAAGGGAATCCTTACGGAATTTTCGATTCTTTCTATCAAACGGCGCAAATATATATAACATATATATGTATATATACATATATAACATATCCAAACAACAACGCATATTCACTATCAGTACCTCACATGAAGTAATACACCAAAAAGCAATTCACTCGCAGTTTACTCCGAAACTCATGATCATTTCAACGTTTCCACGAAACATACTGGAACGTATCAAGGATATATCTCTTCCTAAAGTCGTCAGACGATGCAGAACTGCAGATATTTCTTCGGGGTGAGAAATGCTGACGCAGACACAAATTCTATTCTGGTGGTTCGGCGATAACCCAGTCTGCAATGTAGTCGGGAAAACTTTCGACAATCCCGTAACATTGTCTTCTCTCGCAAACTATTTTATCCATGGTTATGGAGTTATTAAGAAACGTTTTGTGGATACGATTGGAGAGAGAAAGTATATAATTGTATTCAATATACAGTGACCGGCAGAAAGTACGCATCATATGGGAATTTTTTTCAATATAATATTTTGACAAATGTCGATACATGCAATCGCTTCTGCATCAAAAGAAACCCCAAAAGATGTTGTACAGTGCCGTCCGTCTTTTCTTGTTTGGCGTGAAATTTAAAAAATTTAAAAATTATGTCTCAAAACACACTTATTTGGGAAAATATTGAAAAATGTTATCTGGAAAAGTTGTTTAGAACGACATTTCATAGCGATGTACAAGTTTGGAAAGAAATCTGAGATAAAAAAATAAAAATCAATTTTTGCCATCAAAAAAATTTAAATTTGGAAAAATACATTTTTGACAAAGAAACTCATTAGTAAAGCCCAAGAGTAATATTTTGAATAATATTTTGTAAAGATTCACCAGCTACATCTATTTTATTCGAAGAAAATTTTAAATCTGTGTATTTGCCATGTACTCAGCTGCTTCATAAGAGGTCACAGGAATATCTTCAGGACATTATAATCCCGATACCGTTTATTATTGACAAAGAACCATGTATCTACAGAATTTTAATATGAATTTTTTATTAGAACAAAAAATTTATTAAATTTTTTACATAATTACATTTTATAATAAAATTAGAAGCTGAAATAATTATAAACCAAACAATTTAATGCATACTCGAAAGTTTGTTAATGTCCATTACTCGACTTGTCTACCCTGACGTTCAATACATGTAGTTGTTTGGGATTTCATTTCTCTGGACACATTTCGCAGCATTTGTGGTGTAATGTTATTGATACATTTGTAAAATTGTAGAATTGTTTTTTACCGCTTTCTTAGTTGTTCGAACAACCCTCAGAAGTTAATGAAAACTTGTACGAGTTATAATCACGGGGACCTTACCTTTTATAGTGGGATCCGAAACCACTCTTGGGACCTTGAAATTTTTTTCCACCAGCTGCGGGATTCGAACTCGAGCCGGGTGGAAACAGTCGACACAAGACCAACGCTGTTGCCACTGAGCTGTTTATAAACCCTACTTTCAAGGTACCCTCATAAAAAGAAATCCAAGGGCGTCAAATCTGGGGATCTTGCAGGCCACGGGTTTTCTGAATATCGTCCTATCCATTTAATGAGGAAAGTATTCGTTAAGCCACGCTCTGACTTCAAGGGTACTATGTACTGACGCTCCGTCTTGTTGGAAAGAAATATCATCCCTTTTTTGCAGCGGTAATCCATGTAAGAAATCAAAAAACACATTATTCAAAAACACTAAATAATTTCGTGAATTAAGGTTGCCCTTAAAAAAGTAAGGCCCAACGATCTGTGTATCTAATATGCCGCACCAAACATCAGTTTTGAAAGATAATTGACTTTTTGCCTCTATCTTCCAATTTGGGTTCTCATCAACCCACCATCTACAATTCTGGGAACTGACAGTACCGTTTGATGTAAAAGTCGCCTCATCAGTAAATGAAATGTTTGTAGGAAAATGTTGGCATTCTTCAATCATGCCTTGGAACCAAAATGAAAAATCTAAGCGTGCATCAAAATCTCTATCGAGTAAGGTGTGGATGAATTCTGGTTTGTATGCACGGAATTTATTATTCTTCAAAATTCTTCTCATGGATCTTTCAGATATACCGGCTTGCTCCTGCCTCTCCGATTGTGCCATCCGTGGATTTTCTGTGACCGATACCAAAACATAAAAGGTACCTTCCTCATTAGTGACGGGCTTACTATGTGGAATTTTGTAACGATTTTCTACACTGCCTGTAGCTTTAAATTCGTTTAAAATACGCAACACAGTAGATCCATGGATATTCTTATTTGGGTATCTAGCATTGAATATATCTGCTGCTTCTCTGGAACTATGAAAACGGTCACCACATATTAAGACGAGCTCAATTTTTTCTAGCAAACTCAGCTTCTCTTGGGTCATCTCTAATTATTGTTAACACACAACAAAATGTAACTTTTACAATGAAAAAAACTATAGAATAAAGACGATAAAAACACCTGGATAAGTAATAACACTACTTAATCGTTTGACACTCTTAATAACACATTGTCATTATTAGTCAATTGTTTCATGGCCTCTTTGATCATGAGGAAATCTGTCGATGCACGCATCAACAATGATAATATTGTATGATTCCAACAATTTGCCAAAAATCAATTTATTTTTTGTTTGAATAAAAAATTCAATTTGAAATTATGTAGATACAAGGACCACTATTGATAATGAACAGTATCGGGATTATAATGTCCTGGAGATATTTCAGTGACC
This sequence comes from Gonioctena quinquepunctata, assembly GCA_018342105.1. Classification (NCBI taxonomy): domain Eukaryota; kingdom Metazoa; phylum Arthropoda; class Insecta; order Coleoptera; family Chrysomelidae; genus Gonioctena; species Gonioctena quinquepunctata. Next base: position 673,253 of record JAFIRS010000237.1, on the reverse strand, counting down.
TCTTATGAAGCAGCTGAATACATGGCAAATCCATAGATTTCAATTTTTTTCCGAATAAAATAGAAGTAGCTTGCGAATATTTACAAAATATCATTTAAAATATTACTGTTGGCCTCACTAATGAGTTTCTTTGTCTAAAATGTATTTTTCCAAATTGAAATTTTTATTATGACAAAAAATTGATTTTAATTTTTTTATCTCAGATTTTTTTCAAAACTTGTACATAGCTATGAAATAACGTTCTGAACAACTTTTTCGAATAACATTCTTCAATATTTTTCCAACTAAGTGTGTTTTGAAACATATTTTTTTTTTTTTAATTCCCTCCAAACACGAAGAGAAGAACGGCACTGTACAACGTCTTTTGGGGTTGCTTTTGATGCAGAAGCGATTGCACATATCGAAATTCGTCAAAATTTATTAATAAAAGAATTTCCCATATGTTGCGTACTTTCTGCCGGTCACTGTATAACAACAGAGACATTCTCATGCATGAGCCAAAAGAAAACAGATCGTCCTCTATCTTTTGAACGAAAATTATTATACAAGGCTTCCTTTTTTCGTGATTAAATTTCTGAATGAAAGTACTCGTCTGTAAAATTGATCGTAGCAACGATTTTTGATAAAAATGCACTATATGTATACCAAGCAGTTAATGATGGAGATCCAACACTGTATCTCTCCAAGGCGTTCGACATAGTAGATCATCTCCTGGATACTCTGTAGAGATTAGGGGTTCGAGGACCTCCTCACAAATTCTTTTCTAGGTATATTGAATAGAAAACAAATTTACAAATCGTGATACCTACAGCGGTGAGAGGAAAATTTCGTAGGGGTTCCATAGTGAGAAGTGCTTGGGCCCATTTTGTTCATAATATACCTGAATGAACTTCTACATCTCGACAAAATTGGGGAAATTACCAGTTTCTCTGACGATACGGCCATATTTTACAGACGAAACTCAAATTTAAAGCTGAAACTGAAATGATACAAATTACAAACTGGTTCATTTCACGAAAGCTAACCATTAACTATTGGAAAACCAACTACATGTCCTTTAACTGCTTTGAAATATATTAGAAGTTTACCCCTGAAAATTGTACTAATCTAGAATTCAATGGGAATCCTGGGCTGAGGTGGTGCATTAGATGTTCACATAACAAAATGTATCACCTTGCAAAAATATTTTCTGAAAATTATCCACAAAGAAGAAAGAAAATATCCGACCGATAAATTATTCAGTGAAACAAAAATGTTTGACTTAACACAACTCTATCTTTATCACATACTAATACATACCCATAGGGAGAAATCTACCCTTCTTCAAACTTTAGATCATACTTACCAAAACAGACAGAAAACACATCTTCACACCAAAGCAAGTGCACCCAAAAGAAACATTGGCCAGAGAAACAATACATACCTTTCTCAAAAAATGTTAAAGAAAGCTCCAGTAAACCTTGAAAAAGGAATAATCATGTTCAGTTCTATCAATCTCATAAAAAAAGTATGAAAATATATAATAATGATAATAATAAGTTCTATCACTATTATATACTCACAAATCCACTATTTGTACCTTTATACTTTAAACAAAGTATCCATAGTATTCCCAGGCAAAACTTCGAAATTTATGGGATCCTCGTTTGTTCACTTATAGCTTGAAAGCTTAACCTGCAAATGAATGTAACAAATAAAAATTATAAAAAAAAATTTTTAAAGACAAGTTTTTTTTATACAAATGCACTTAAAAGAAAAAAAATGTGTATTTCATTGTTTGATCTAGGTTATTCTGTGAGTAATAGATTCAAAATTTTGCCGCGCAAGATAACCTATTTTATATCAGAATAACCTAGATCAAACAATGAAAGAAATTATTTTCTGTTAGTGCATTTGTATAATAAAAGTATGTCTTTGAAAATATTTTTTTTTATTTCAATTTTCAACTTTCCAGTTCTGTTTTCATTGACCCTACAAGAGGCGCGTGACACTTTTGAACATTAGGAGGCGCGTCGGTTCAAGAGACCGATATAGAAATTAACGCATAAGACACATACACTGATACATTCAAACTCTGCTCAACTTGATAACATTATTTTTAATCAAATATTAAAACAAATAGTGCAGAAATACCATTTTTATTATTGAAATATGTACATATTTTAGACCTTTTTATTCAACTGATGATACACAGAGAAAATAACAGGTGAAAAAAGAAAAAATAACAGGTAAAAAAAGAAAATAAAAGGATGGTGTAGGACAGATGAAATAACCTTTCTAACAAACAAAACTAATAGCAAAAACCCAATACAAAAAACATCATTGGAATAATCTGATGTGTCAAACGATGACAATCTTCACACAAAACTACTACATGTTCTAAACATAGAAAAATTTCAAACAATCCCTGCAATAATATCGTGTTTTTCTGTCCATTTTGGAACTGCACATGGAGCATCTACCTGTCTCTCCATCTCTTCGTTGATTTTCAGAAATATTTGGAATGCGGCAAATTTCACGCAACCTACTTCTCAGTGTTCTTGGGATATTTTCCATTTGTGCTCGTAGGCGTAGATGTGGCTCGATGAGGTCAGATGACAGCATACGCAAAAATTTTCTCCTAGCAACGTTGCTTGCAGGGTTATTTGAATTATATACAACAAAGGTGTTGATACCTGCCATTCAAAACTGAATGAAAAACAACCATTGGCCAGCGTCTTGTATTTCTAGCAACATTATAATTAGCACACAACCTATCAACGGTGTCAACCCCACCTTTTGTTTTATTATAATCTATGATTATTTCTGGTTTGCCAGTGTCTCTATCAATATTATTGTCGTGGTGAAGTGACGACAATAGCAACACATTTTTCCTTTTCTTTGGTATGTAAGACACCAGTGCCATATTTTTCGTAGAACCAAACATACTTGCTCCTGGAGGATGTGTAGGCTTAGAAAATCCGAGTGGTAGTTGTGGCTCATTTTTACGTAAAGTTCCGATAACTGTCAGTTTAAAATCTTTGAGCAACTTCTCTACAATAGGGATGCTGGTAAACCAGTTGTCAATTGTCAAGTTCCTTCCTGAGCCTTTGATTATCTCACAGAGTCTTACTACAATGTCCGATGAGCTATTGCTAACTTTATACGGTCCTTCTGGCTGTGTTCCAACATAAACTCCAAGGTTGCTTGTATAATACATTTTGGCATCACATAGGGCAAATATTTTTATGCCATACCTGTTGGGCTTAGAGGAGATATATTGGCAAAAACTACACCTCCCCCTAAACCCTTCAAGCTTCTCATCGATGGTCACGTATTCTGACAAAGAATATCCATTTTTACACCTGATGACAAAATTATCAAATAACTCGCGAATTGGTGCCAACTTGTCAATATTTTTTCTCTCCTGTCGAGTGATTTTGTCATCAAACCGAATGCATCTCAACAAAAACTTGAATCGCTTCATTGACATTGTTAGTCTAAATATTTCAACACGGGTTCCATCTGACCTCCACAGTTCTTTGGTATTCAAACGGTTTGACTTGAGCACACCGGCATAAAATGATAATCCAAGCAATGCCTGAATTTCGGAAATATTAGTAGGGCTAGCGTCCCTTTCCCTAACATAATCTGGTGCTGAACTTATATAGATATTAGTGTGTCGTACGATAAGACTCAGCATTTCATTGTCTATGAAATATTTAAAAATTTCTAAACGAGTTTTCAGCGATCTGACAACTAATTTAGTAATAGGAAGACGAAGTACCTTATTTTCTGCTCGAATTCGAATAGATTTCTTGGGTACTACTTTCGACTATTGGGTTATTTTATTTTTTCCAATGTACGTAGGTTCATTGCCAGCAACTTTATGATTCGAAATCTCCATTTCCATTTCGTTACCCGTTCCTTGTACTTCCACATCTTCAATATCAGAAACTTCTTGTTCAGATTCGCTATCAGTTTCCCAAAGAATCCCCTTCTTCTGATTCCAACACGTCGTCATATTCTATTTCAGATAACTCTACTTCCTCCATTAGACGGAGAAGTCGAGCTTGCTCTGCCTCATAACTTGCCATGATCCCTAAATTTTTTTTTTGTTAAAAATCAAGCCAACGCAGTGAAAAATGACAAATAGCAACCTTTTCAAATCCTCACAAAAAACTATAAATAAAGAAAAAACTAAAACTTCATAGGGCGCCTCGGTCCCACGCACCGAAAATATCAATAAAACTCAATACGCGCACTCCCAATTACTCTCTGTAGCATACTGAGATGGAATTCATTGAATTAGGCAGCTATTGAGCGGATACAGGCACATACCCGCGAAATAAATAAAAATGAATAACGCGTCGGACTGTGGGACCGGGCGCGCCTTCTGTAGGGTAACAACTACTAAAAGCTTGTTTGAAAAAACAACTTTTTTTTGGTTCATTTATTTTTTATTCTTTAGTATTTATGATGTTAAATAACTAGTTTAGTAATTTCTACATAATTTATTTTTGAAAATAATCTTCGACCCCAAAATCCCCACATACCAATTTTGAATAGATTCGGGCCATAATCACAAAACTCGTCCACCATTTTGGAGCCTCCATATTTTATTTATTAAAAAACTTCCCCAAAATCCCCCATACCAATTTTGAATAGATTCGGCCATAATCACAAACCTCGTCCCATTTTGGAGCCCCCATATAAATTTTTGGATTTTGATGAAAAAATCATAATTTCCGATCCCAAAAACTCCTAGATACCAATTTTGAATAGAATCGGACCATAATCACAAAAATTGTCCGCCATATTGGAGCCGCCATTTTGTTTTTTCCCCTTACAATTGTATAATACATTGTCACCGGAATTATGTACACCTGCCAAATTTCAAATCAATCGGACAATTAGAAGTGGGTCAAATTTAACTTGCAAGATTTGATTACAGACAGACAGACATCGGGACAGGTGAAACTGAATAAAAGCTTGTAAAAATGGTGAATGTATATGTACAGATTGAATGCCACTTCATAATGTTGAATTTCAATATTCACCCTTTTGACAACCAAATGAATAATGTATATTTGTGTACTCCAGACATCAATTATAATTAAACAAATCTGTAAATAAACATAACTATTATAGGAGGGGGTCATATTGGGCAGTTTTTGTAGTAAAATTTTCATTTCGGTTTGCTGTTGAGGATTGCGATTGATATCAAATTTTGTTAGGTAAAAGTGTTAACATTATTTAAATTTGTGAATAACATTTACCCATTATTTCTAATGGCATTAAAAATAAATGTATACATTGTCTGTTTCATAAAATGTATGTAGTACTTTGAAACAAACCTATTTTGCTGTAATCCACGAAGAGCTCCATATTCTTTACACACCAGAAGCAAATGATGTTTGACAATCCCAAACAAATTTGGTGAATAAATTTCTGGCCCGCATTCTTCTAATAAATACGTTAAAAATTTTAGGTTCCGATGATACATTTCAATTTCACTAACTTCATTACAAAACTTGCATAAAACTTATTTCGCAAGTCGCTCCATTCTTATAAACACTACGATACAACGAATTTATTAAGATAATTTATACTCAGGTAACGTCAAAAGTTAGAATTACTAGGTTTGACATGAATTCAATGGCCTTCTATACGTTTAACTACAATGAACTAATAGATTTTCTGTATACTCTGCCCGTTTTGGAAAAACCCTATATTTTGACGACTATATAGTAGATTAGATTCATTCAAATTCTTTTTTTTTAACCATTATTAACTTTTCTGTTAAAGTTTTATTTAACTAAGAAATTATGTCTTCTCGAAATAATAGAGAACTATTATTATACTATTACATATTATTTGGTTTACATGCTTAACCAATTTTTTTTTTTAATACCTATTTCATCATTTTCTACCAACTTTAGGGAAATGAATTTGTAAAAAACTGAGAGATTGAGCTACTATCGACTTATTTTTTGTTATTTTGTATAACTAAAGTAGATTAATTGTATTTTATTTAACCTAATATTACGCGTGTGAATTTCATTGTACCACTTCGAATTCCTTCTAGGAAAATATATTTCTACCAACTTTAGTGAAATGAATTTTTTTTAAACTGAGAAGTTGAGCTACTATCGACTTATTTTTTATTATTTTGTGTAACTGAAGTAGTAATTGTGTTTTATTCAACCTAACAATGTTATGCATGTGCATTTTATTATTACTAAATACTGCTTCGAATTTCTTGTAACAAAATATATTTCCACCAACGTTAGTGGAATGAAATGAGTCAAGAATAATGGTTCGAACTACCACCAGCTGCCTTATTATTATTTTGCGTGACTTAAGTCGGTGTTTTGTAATTTATTTAGCGTAATCTTAACTGGAGTCTTGGTCCAAAATTATCTCTCAGATAACAAGCCACATTTCTTCAATTTTAAACAATACAAACTCAAAATATTTAGAATAGAAATTTAGAACAGATTTAGAAAAAAAACACCGATATTGATATCTGAATACATATAGCTGCTTAAATATTAACTAAAGAAAAATAATTGTATCACACGTATAAGCAAATTCGATATAAAAAAAATCGAATTAAACTGTTTTCTTCACATAAAAGATTCAATATGAATTGAACCAGAAAATGGTAGATCTCAGGTGAAAAACAACTACTTTCGTGGCAAATACCACGCAGAACGCTGAATGATATTCACCTGATTCACTGATGAGGGCCAAAAAAGCCTGAAACCGGTATGCGGATTGTTAGGTGAACACGACATAGATTAAACATAATCGAGCTTATCAGAAAGAAACATTTGCATTCAATGTCCATCTATATGGAGGTATGCATGGATTTTCAGGTGAATATCATTCAACGTTCTGCGTGGTATTTGTCAGGAAAGTAGTTGTTTTTCACCTGAGATCTACCATTTTCTGGTTCAATTCATATTGAATCTTTTATGTGAAGAAAACCGTTTAATTCGATTTTTCTATTTATTCCACTTCACATGGCGTATATCTTTCAAATTCGATATATTACGCAACAAAGAACATTATTAATTATTATTACTGTTATTTTGACCACTACTATAGTATAACTATTATCATTTGTAAAATTATGTACAATTATCATAAGTTATAACTGATGGTTGATTCGCATCCGATAACAAACATTATTAATTATTATTACTGTATCTAACCTATGCATTCCTCGGTTCGACATGCTGATTCATTAATTCTGGACACTGGACTCGCCAATTGGTTTCTCATACCTCCCCTTTGAATTTCTTCGATCCCAAAATGGATTAGGAGATACAAACAAACCTCTATTTTCCATCATCTTCCTGAAAAGACGAACAGGACATATGCTTGAATTATTTATATTTGTAATTAGCCACTTGCTATCAGCTAACTTTTTTGAGCCACCTTGTGCTGTCTTCGAAAAAATGGGATTATACCCTATGCGACTAGTATAGTGGCCCAAGTTATCGATCTCATCCACAAAGTATTCAATACTTGGTGCTGCACCTTCTCCACGATGTGAAAAAACTTACGTTGAAGACCTTCTGGACAATCTCCATTCCACAGTTCTACAATCTTCATGTATTCTGTGTCACATAACGCCGAAGCACTGAGCTTTCGTTTTGTTGAATCTTTTTGTAGTTCCCTACGTTTGGCATCACGTGCTGCTCTGGCGTTTTTAAACGTTATGTCAGACAAAGGATCAAATTTGAATTAATTTTTTTCATAATACATTTTCTGTAGTTGTTTTGCAGTTGAATTCCACATTACTTTTACAACACTTACTTTGTACTCTTCCGAATTTGATTTTCCCATATTAAATGAATAATCTTCTAGAATTCTAGCCAGCTGTTCAACAGATAACTTTTCGTGTATATTATGAGACTTCTCATCGTAAAATTCTAGGAACCGCTTCCAAATGCTTGTCTTTGATTTTTTGGTATTATCTGGGATCAGATATTGAACTTCTATTCTAATTACGTCTTGGTTTTCTCTCCCAAAACGAGACATTTTCATAAAAACACTATAATATACTTTTCACTTTTGACACCACGCACATGAAAAATGACATATATTTAAAAAAATATTATCCTTTTGAATTAACATACCAAGCCTACTATTTAAATTTCAAAACCATCAAAAACTGTCATTATCTTAGTATTTTTTCAATAATATTCGGTGTGAATTTTTTTCACCGAATACCACTCTACCTTCAATTAAAAACAAAAAAATTTTTTTCAAAAAAGAAAATTTTTTTGAAAATTTTCAAAATATTCGTGTTCTCGAAAAAATTTCCTGTAGTAATTGAAGCTCTAGTAGTATTATAAGTGAAAATTGTCCAGGAAACCAAAATTTCCGTTTGGGGGACCTGTGCTCACTGGCGCCATCGTAGAAATCGGCCGACGTTAAATAAAGCAATAAAAAAAATCGGTACGTTAATGACAAATTTGTTTTTTGTTTGTTTATTTTTTATCCTAAAAATGCAGTGAAGTTTTGAAACAAAATTCACTAATTCGCCCTTCTTGAACAATAACACTGACATTCTTCACTTCCAGAGGGACCATGGTGAGCAATTTTCCGATACCCAGCAAAAAAATATTTAAATTATATATTTCCGATTGTTGGTTGAGTAACAGAGATTGCTGGTTGGAGCAACAGCGTTCATATGGATATCAGTTTCGTCTTTCAATATTCGTATCAGATATATCAACCAAATCTCAACCGAAAGCATCAATTCCCGAATCACACACTAACTAACCAAGTGAATTCCAACTGAAACTATTGCCACTTGCACAAAACTTGCATCTATACTGATTAAACTGGTACGGTTGTTTAACAGAAATCTGCAGTCGTTTAGAACGATGAACTTCCAGATGAAAATTGTTTTCCTGTTTGCGGCAGTTCCAAACTAGTTCAATAAACAGACGAAATGCAGCCGCAGAGGCGCAGTATTGTACATTTGAGAAATAACGTCGACATGCACTAAGGAAAATTGACAATTAGCGCGCATATATCGAACACATTCGTTTCCTTTCGGGATTAGCGTCAGCGGAAAACTGCAACTCATTGTTTCCTTGTATCAATATCTGCTACTATTGTATGTATTGGGAACAGTTTGAAAAAAACGTGAATAATTTTGAACTTCTGTCCATTGAGCGAAACGTTGAATTACCAACTATTTTTTGGCTTGCACATATCTATCTCAACGACTATAGGTGAAACTACGGTTATCAGTATGCATGGAATGAATGTAATTTTTTGTGAGAGAACAAGGTTTCGTGACATAGTTTTTTGGGTAACTCTCCACAGTCTGAAAATGGAAATATAATCAGGAAAATATTTACAAGTGTAGCAAGGGCAAACTAATTAGTTCACCAAATTATAATTCCTGAAAAAAAAATTATTCAATCAGTCAGTAACTTGCCGTATTCTGAATTTGCCTATTAAAAAATAGTGAACATTCAAAAGATACTTCTGTATATTGTTTTTGATGGACGTTTCGGAGACCATATCTGCCCCCGTTCTCAATATCTTCTGAATCTTCTTTAATTGTTTGAATAATTTGGTTTTTTCTCTTGCATTGTCTTTTTCGCTTTTTAAATTAGCATTATGTCATTTTGCACTTCCTCTCTGAGTAGAGGTAATCATGTATGGTCCATTTCAAGAGAATTTATTGAAAAGCAGTTGTCATTGGAAAGAAGAATACAGGCCGTTTCTTTCAATTTTCTCCTCTCTTGATGTGGTACTATAATCAAGATTTTTGTCATATGTTCTGCAATACTTGATCGGGTTATTTGTCGATTTCTGATGTAACTCTGATGTTCACTTTGGCGCACTTCGAAGGGTCTTGACGTTTCACCTATATAACTACCAACACACGAACAAAGTATGTTATGAACACAGTCATTACGCCAACAACGGTGACTTAACGTCTCTCACATTTATACCATGAGATGGGGCCTCAAAAATTAAAACTCACGTGTTTTTGGATTTTTTCCAAAAGTCGCCTATTTTTGAAATATAGATTTTATTGTACTGGAAACAAATAAAAGGCAATGACGTCGCAATGCCATGAAAAATGATGGTTTCTCATTCAATGATATTTTCTGTTCGTAATTTTTTTTCTGTGAATGATTCTATCACAAAGTCCTGTGAAATATTAAATGACGCAACTAATTCGTAATATTATTCCGCGCACAACTTCGGTTTTAGCGAATTTCTATGTTTGTTCTGTCTTTTTAGAATTGTTCAAATTGTCAATTTTTATTTACATGTACTTACAATTGTATTGTTGATAATTTGATCGTGCAGAATAAACTTTATTATTGCATTTTTCCTGCAAAGTAGGAATGAAATGTCATAATTACTTCGCAGACTCATTATTAATTAATCAAACAAAATCGTAATTAAAAGTGTTGATGCCAATTACGCTCTGGAAATGATCCGGACAAATGAAACTAAAACCCCGTCAGTATCATCGCAACGCCGAAAGTTCAAAAGAATTTTCATTGATCAGAGCTCCGTGTCTGCGTCCATGCGAAATGGATCGAGAGGTAATTAAAAACTAAGCTGTGATGCGTTGATTCATATTGAAAAGTTGCATCCCTTCACATCGTCATTCAGGGGATGGAGTTTTAATGAATATTTTGAGTGTCACCGACTGGAAATTATAAGGAATTGCGCAAATTTTCAATTAGATTCTTCAATGTTATCGTCAATGTTTCACACAGCTCTTGTTTATTAGGGTAATGAGATACGTCAATTAGGAAAACTGGAAAATAACTGGAGCAGTAACGTTCATGCTAACAATCTGTTATACAGTATCCTGCAGATTTTTGGCAACAAATGGAAAAAAAGTTAATTTCATTTTCTCAGAAAATTTTATTCCTCATAAAAGTTTGTGCTTTTGCTCAAACTCGAATTGCACCATCCAAATTTCATTTATCTCCATTCGTAGTTTAAGAGTAGAGTACCTTTATTTTTTAAAATACACCTAAAGCTTTATTGAATAAATGACTTACAATTTGAAGAAGTTTTCAACCGATGAAATAAAAAAGGAGGAGGTTCTCTAGTCGACGCGTATATTTATTTCATTGAATAGGGTGTACTTCGAAGTTGGTCCCATTTGAAATTGAAAAAAAAAGCCAACCCTAAGGGTAGCAAAATGGAGGATATTGATCATTCACCCTCTGAATTTTGGCCCGTTAACCGATTCTATCAGGCTTAACTTTGTAGTGGGTTTTCCGATTTGGATGATTATTCCTTTATTAGATGTAATAATCTACCCCTATGAGTAGAAACAATTGATTTATGAACATTGGCACATATATGTAGTTGACATTGACAGATCCTCTTACATCCATCACAATTATTACATTCTATGAAAAGATGGGATTATATACAAAGTGATGAAATCAACTAACCAGAACTTTAAAAAATAATGTATATTTTATCACAAAAAAAGGTAAAGTAGATAATAATATTATTTAACAGTTAATAGTTGAAGTAAGCTAGGTAAGTGAGTATTTTGGAAGTAATCAAAAATTAAGTAGGTAGTAATTAGTAGATGTCAGCCGCAAAAAATTTAAAAATGAAAACTTTTTAACAAAAAATTAAACTGCCGAAATAATAAACTAAAAAGCAAAAAATAAAATGAACCTTAGTCTTAATGATAATTGAGCTCCCAAACTAATGTGAGTAACTAACTTTGAGTCGGCGCCAAACAAACTCGAAATTGAATTAGGTGTTGATTACTTCTTCAAAGGAATTTAATGATCTTCGATAATTGTTTGTTTAGCTCCGATTCAAAATTAGTTATTCATTTTAGTTTAGGAGCTCAATTATCATTAAGACTAAAAGGGCTTATTTTATATTTTGCTTTTCAGTTCATTTATTCGTCGGTTTAATTTTTTGTTGAAAAGTTTTTATTTTTTACTGATTTCTCCATTTTTTAATCAACCACCCTATGTTTTATGAGAATTTATCATTGGATATTCCGTTCAACTATCAACTAGAAAATTCGAACTTGGTGCCGACAAAATCTCATTTCTTGTTGCCATTGAGAAACAAAACTTTTTGCCATAATTAAGGTATAACAAATGATATCTGCAGTTCAAAATCAATTGAAAGCAATCGAACCTTATTTATGAAAAATATCTTTTTTCCTCGAAGGCAACAAGAAATGAGATTTTGTCGGCACCAAGTTCGATTAATGCAATTTTCTAGTTGATAGTTGGACGGAACTCAACTTCATATGGTCATTCAGGTGAAATTCAATGATAAGGGTTCTCATAATACATAGGGTGCTGAATTGAAAAATGGAAAAAATCAGTAAAAACTTGTTTTGGAATTCTCTGTAATTCTGAATTTAGAATATTCTTCGAATTGTAATTCATTTATTCGAATAAACTTTAGGTGTATTTTGAAAAATAAAGGTACTTCACTCCTAAGCTACTTTCAAATTCTTCGACCTTCCTTGTACACGAATAGAGATGAATAAAATGGTGCAATTAGAGTTTGAGCAGAAGCAAAAACTTTTATGAGGATAAAATTTTATGAGAAATCTGAAATAAACTTTCATCTGTTGCCAAAAACCTGCCGGACACTGATATCTGGATATTATTAATTTCAGTTTGAGTGATTGGTGAATATCAGTATATTTGAATTGACATAAAGTGCATGAAAAGAGCCAATATAGAATAGAATACTTCTACAAGTTTTTGGCATTCACAAATCTGTTGAATATGTGAATCCATAGCACCACACTGAAATGTCCTATTTCTCTCGATTATTTCTAGAAAGCAATAGAATCCTCAATTTTTTTCACAAAACGATAAAAATGGTAAATAACATCAGTATACTCAGATGAATAAGATTCAGTAATTACCAATCCATATGAGAATAACTTTTTTTTGCAAATAAATTCATGTGACCCACAAAGGAAAAACTGTGCGGGAATATTCTTGATATATTACCAAACTTCAGCCGTCTCATAGTTCTGCTGTATATGCATCCAAAATATGCTCGTTTTAACTTTATAAATCAAATCAAATTTTGTTGAGTCCGAATCCCATTCACAAAAAACAGTTCGGACGGGTCATAAAAAACATCTTCAATGAGATGCTGTAAGGAATGTGTATAAAGAAAAAATATATAAAAGGGTAAAAATGACAATACCGAACATAAACAAGATCTAAAAATATGAAAAAAAAAGTGCAAAAATTAAAAAGCCTGACTGTGTTAAAAGTGAACTTTAGGAAAGATGGAAACAAGATGACTAGAAAATATCTTCTTTATTTTAAAATGAAGATATATTATTGCCTCCAACTGCGTGAGATTGTTTGCAGTATTAAGTTTAATATTTAACCTCTCAAAACATAATTTTCCAGTCATCTTGTTTCCTTCACTTTTTACGCAGTCGTTTTTTTTTATTTTTTTTTATTTTACACTTTTTACTTAGGATTATAAGATAATAATCTAAAGTCATTAAGCCGTTCGTAATAGCCGAGTTTGACTGTACTTAGTTAACTTTCTATTGGAATATTCAAGTGATAATGTATTAAAAATGTTACGAAAACAAATAGTAACTGAAACCAAAATGAACCAACTAACAAGCAATTTAATAATTACTACGCTGTTATAACTTTCTCACAATATGGCGTCTGGTTGTGGCCATATTGAATTTGGAAAACTGTCCTGTCGCAAGATTAAGACAATGCGATTGACCTAAGAATCATCGAAATCGGCTCACGCGTTTGGTCTCTAGAGCGTCCAAAGGAACAAACATATCTACATACAAAGGCTGATAAACACATTACCCTCATTAGCGTGGCCCAGTCGGGTGAAAATTGGGAATGCAATTCAATATATTCAATGATTTATATAGAATTAATTCATATCCATAATAAGAATCATTTATCATATATTATTAATGGAAAGTAAGAGTAAATAATATATTATTTCAATAATCGAAAAATAAATCTGGAAACCGATACCTGAGGGTCAAAAATATTTATTGCATTGCCAATTACTGAGAGTGGGAACTTTCCTTTCATTTTTCATGCGAAAAGTTCATTTTCACTTCTTTTTTTTATTAATGTTATAATTGCATTCTCTATCAGAAAAATGTGGATAATGAAATTCTATCTAATTGGGAAAGGTTTTGATAATTTTTTTCAAGTTTCATCCCCATCAAGAGGACATAATCAGAAATTAATGAGAATTTTGCCCAACCTTAAGGAAATAATTGAATCTTGAGGATACTTCGCATCCAATTCCCTTCTTTCTTTTGATGTCAATGAAGGGGTATTCGATTGTTAGTTTGAAGAACTCTCATCATGAAAAGAAATAATTCTTTTCGTATTATTTTGAAATGTTTTCATCGTATTTCAAGTAGATTACTGGTTCTCTTTCTTTCGTCATCTTTAGTCCTTGGGTACGAATCCAATTTGACTACCGAATCAAAGGAATATCGCTTTCATAAGGATGGTCTCTGTATATTGAGAGAAAAAAGTGGCGCGGCCAGTCGTGAAAGTAGATTCCACAACTGATTTATTGACTCTGAATTATCATCAATAGAACTGAGGTTGAACTCATCATGCGGTATAAGTAAGTACATCCGTTTCATTAAGGCATATTGATCACTGCAGAAATAAATGATTATAAATGGTGGTAAGTATTGAATGCCGAAGGATAGGTTTTCGGTAATGTTTGTGAGTTGGTTAAAATTCGTTTTGCAAACCTTGAACGTTAATCTGCATACCTGTGATATTAACTCTTCTTTGATAATTGAAAATGTGTTATTATGGGAAAATCGAGCATTCCTCTTATTTTACGAGTTGCCGCGTCGTATAGGTAACATGATACTAGCGCCATCTAGTGGTAGAGCTCATATTTATTGGTAACAAATAATAAATATGTTACTGTTAATATACAGGGTGTAGTCCAACCTCTTGTACACCCGTGAATGACGAGTGTATGACGACATTATATAACGAATTACAGTGGTTGGAAAACTGAAAACAATAATTGAAAACATGTTTTGTTCTTTGTAAGATTCGACGAAATTTTGGTTATCGCCGCTAGCCTAATTTCAGGTGACCTACTCAGAAGAAAACTCTGGCAATTACTGAATGCAATACACATTTCACTCAACATTCCAATAATGTAGAATGTTGAACTAATTGTTTGGTAAATGTACACATTTCAAAGTGAGGAAATCAACTAACCTTGTTAAATCCAAACTGGTAATAAATAATTTTCGAAGCCGCTTCAAGTTGAATACATGTTCTGAAGGTGCTCCTAAATAAACGGCTAAAAGTGGTCGAGAAAGTCTGTTTGAAAGTGTGGAAAAATGACACTTGCTGTAGTGTTGATCAATATTCCTAAATTGAGTGGAATCACGAAACAATCCACAGGAGGAAAAATGAAAACTTGAAGCGAAAATACAACCACTGTGAGTAAATTATACATCCCATCCTTACTTCAAATACAGTTGAAATAGTCAGTGAGCATAGTTAAATTACCAAATCGAAGTGTCATCTGCACTTGAGACATGGATGATCTGAAAACCTTCATATCGGATCAGAACAAAATTCTTTTTGACTCCTTAACTTCGCAAATCACCAAACTGAAAGACATAGTTTTGAAAAGCTCCACGAAAATAGAAGTTCTGGAAAGTGAATTGCAAGAACTCAAAAATAAAAACAAAAAGTTAGAAAAAATCTCACGCGAAAATAACATCATATTCAGTTCTAAATACCAAAGTGGGAACCTGGTTTTATTCGTCCTCCATATTATGAACCCTAAATTAGAACTTCAGTTGAAAGATACAGATATAAACAACATATATACTCCAGGCACACCTGATGAAGGTATAGTGGTGAAATTCGTAAGATATATAACCAAGCAAAAAGTATTGAAGTCTTGTGAAGAGATAAAGGGAGAGGAATCATCCATAGTAAAAGATTTGTCCCTGGAGGAACGAACAGAACAAAAACTCCTAGTGAACTACCTAAAGTGCGCTATGGATAGAAATCAGAAGGCGCATATATTTCGTAACATACTGTATATCAATAGTGAGAGTTATCGAATACCGATACCCTGGGTGAATTAGAACCTCCTCGAGTGGAAACTCACAAAATTGGAAGAAACCCTGGAACCCACAAAAAATCAGAGCCATCGGCGGATATTTCCAATCCAGATTTACATTGCACGAACATCCAAACGGGACAGAGTTGGGCCCACGTACTCCTTCACGAATTCTGAGGAGCCCAAAAATCAGCTACTAATTTTTTTATCTTCGTTGATGTGAAAAACTATTCTTGGTAAATAAAAAAGCCTTGTAACGTTCAATTTTTATTATAGTGTTTTGTGACCTCACTGGTTAATATAGCTTGGAGTTTGGTTGGGAAAAGGTCAATTAACTGAAACCACTATGGATCTGTTGCCAACGTTTCAACTTTTATAAAGTCATCCTCAGGGCACTACAATAGGGATTGTGAATATTACAAGGGTGAATAGTAGAGTAGCTTAGTACATGATGAATTACATGATAAAAACCCCAATAGAGGTATGAAGTACAAACAACTTTAGCTGTAAATAGGTCAAATCTTATGAAAATATTCATATATAAAATTGACATCAATAAATATTATTGTAAAATTGTAAAACAAATCATGTAGTAAAACAACAGGATACTTACAAAAAAAAATAGGTTCCTTGCGCAATAAAATGTATATTAAAAAGGACATCTACATATACTTGGATTCCTCTTGTTATAATATAAATGAAAAATTGTTAACATATGCCAAAATCAACGGAGAGTTTGCTTCTGAATGAAAGCATCCAGTGGAGATTGGAAAAGTTTTTGTTTTTTCCTCTTGATTTCGTTCGTTATTTATTGATGAGGTACGTGTAGGAACCATAGGCGTGCATGGTGTGTGATTATTGTGGTGTTTTCAATTTACTTATTAGGTATGAATATAAGTTGGGTAGAAATTGGGTATCTATTTTTTTATTAGAATTGTTTTTGTATTTTTTTATTTTTATCATTTCTTGTACACTTTTTTTTCTATAGTTTTTTTGCTTTCCAACAATTTCTGTATTTACAAAATCGAACTTGTGAAGATTTTTTTCTGAGTGTTCGGCAAGACCTGTTTTATTGTTCTTCTTATGAGGTTTTCAGGTCTTATGCTCCGTTCATGTTCAGATATTCTAGTTTTGAGATACCGTCCTGTCTGCCCAATATATACTTTGTCACATTCTGCACAAGGAATTTTGTAGATTATGCCACTTTTGAGTTCTTTTGGTGTTTTAGATTTCAACTTGGTGAAGTATTTTCTTACAGAGTTTTCATTTTTGAATGCAATATTGAAAGGCACATCAGTAAATACTTTCTCTATCTTCTCTGAAAGACTCGAAATCTATGGGATTTTGAAGAAGAAATTATTTCCATTTGGTAGTTCAATATTACTGGTTTGGTCTTTGAAAAGGAATTTGTTTATTAATTTTGCTGGATAATTGTTTTTTAATAAGTATATTTTAATTGCTTCGGGATTTCTTTGATGAAGAGATGGATGTGATAGTTGCAGAGCTCTATATTTGAGATTCCAAATAATATTGGTCTTTTGAGTGAAGGAGTGTTGAGAATTGAAGTTCAAAAATCTCTCAGAGAAGGACGGTTTGTGATACCAATCTGTGATGATTTTGTTCCCGACGAAACCAAAAAAGAAGAGGTTCTCTAATCGACGCGTATATTTTTTTTTTATGTATGATCACGCATAACTTTTTACTGAGACGTCCGATTCCGATAATTCTCCTTACAGTGGATAGGGTGTACTTCGGAAGTGGTTCCATTTGGATTTAAAAGATGAAGTCCACCCCTAAGGGTGGCAAAATGAGGGATATTGATCACTCACCCTCTGAAATCTGGTCCGTTAACCGATTCTATCAGGCATAACTTTGTGTTGGGTTCTTCGATTTGGATGATCCTTTTTTTAATAGATAGGGTATACCTCATATTTGGATTTAAGATGAAATAATCCCCCTCACGGGTGGAAAAATGGGAAATAATTCATTTTTCACTTGTGAACATTGGCACACACATACGTAGTTGACAATGACAGATCGCTACTGACATTATTTTTGTTCCACATCCGTCAAAATTATTAAATTCCATGAAAAGGATGGAATGATATACAAAGTAATGGAATCAACTAACCAGAACGACAAAAATAATTTATATTACAACAAATAGTAAAAGTAGATAATCATATTATTTAACTGGTAATAGTTGAAGTAAGGTGGGTGAGTAAATATTTTGGAAGTAATCAAAAAACAAGTAGGTAGTAATTAGAAGATTCTAGTCACAAAAAATTGAAAAATAAAAACTTTTTAACAAAAAATTTAACCGACGAAATACAGAACTGAAAAGTAAAAAATAAAATAAACCGTCTTAGTCTCAGTAACTAAGCTCCTAAACTAATGTAAGTAACTAATTTTGAGTCGGCGCCAAACCAACAATCAACGAACATCATTGAATTACTTCAAAAAAATTATCAGAATGTAACCGCGCAACTCGATGCCATCATTTTACGCCTCACTTAATTCATTTGCTTGTTTGTTTGGCACCGACTCAAAATTAGTTACTTACATTAGTTTAGGAGCTTAGTTACTGAGACTAAGAAGGTTTATTTTATTTTTTACTTTTCAGTTCCGTATTTCGTCGGTTTAATTTTTTGTTGAAGAGTTATTATATGTTTCTTAGTAGATTGATTTTGTCGGTAAATTATGGATCAATATAACTGGGAATTGAAAGTAGACACTATCGTTACCATTGGATGGGTTATATTAAACGATCGACAAATATTCCATGATATAGTTGATCCATGATTGAGAAAGCTCAATCAAAATCATTTGAATTCTTCCTTCATTTTTATACATACAAAATAAATTAGTCAACTTATAGGTATTCATTGTTAATCTAGTATATTTTTTATTTCAATGTTATATCGTGTTATATCGCTTGCCCTCAATCCATATTCAATAATTTGTATCGATTATTATAGTAAATATCTTATATGTTTGTTTAGATTTGCAGTACATACATTCGAAACAGGCCATAGCCCCATAGACAAGCTCTCACCGAGCTCTTCCATTCATTCATTCACCTGTACTGCAATTTGTAGTCGTACAAATTCCATATACACCATTGTATTCTGTGTTTGTTGAACTACAATTCATTCAGGAAAAATAATTGAACGTTATTATTATTATTATTATAAAGTCAGAACTAGTTAATTCATACTCTGCTGAGGCACTTATCATAATTATCACTTGTAAGAAACAAACAACACAAACACTATTGAAAAGGACAACAGTCGCAATTGAATATTGTTTTGAAAAATAATATCACGACCATTGTAGTGATTCAGACTTTCAGAACACGCGAATTGAACACTGTTGCCGAGCAAGATTCTCGCATGCACGGTTTACAAAGCTGTCTACGAACGAAAGTTTGATAGATTCCACTAGTCTTTTCTGATTGGCTGGTGAATGAGAGATCCTGATTAGAAACCATCAGAAAACGGTGTGCGATGTGCACGAGAATCGATTTGAACATTATTGTCTTTGTATTTTGCTGGCTCTTAAAACTAAACACCGAGCTGTTCCGTGCGTATTTTGAAAAGTAGAAGACAATATGAATCACTCGTCGCATTCATGAATGAAGTGGTAAATTTCAATTCTGGTTGGATTCTGGAGTCACCAATCACTGTGAGGGCGTTTTCGTACTCAAAATATTAATATAATATAAATCATATTTGATAGAATTGCAATTTTTTTAAAAGACAGGCAATGTTGAATTGATTCTCGTACTGTTTTCTGATCGGTTGCTTATTAGAAAACACTAGGAGAATCTAACAAACTTTCAATCATAGACAGCTTTGTAAACCGTCCATGCGAGAATCTTGCTTGGCAACAGAGTTCAGTTCACGTGTTCTGAACGTCTGAATCACTACAATGGTCGAGATATTATTTTTCGAAACAATACTCAATTGCGACTGTTTCCCTTTTCAATAATGTTTGTGTCGTTTGTTTCTTACAGGTGATATTTATGATAAGTGCCTCAGCATAGTATGAAGTCAACTAGTTCTGACTTTATAACCAGTTTGAATATAACACGGTTAGTTGTTTTCTTCACTTTGAATTGAATATATATATATATATATATATATATATATATATATATATATCTCAGGAAGCCTGCATTTACATTTACCACACAATCAGTTCAACATACTACATTATTTTCGAATAGTGTTGTTTTATTCAGAATTTAAAAATACAAAAGCAAAGTTTTAAATATAAAATAATATCAAGATGAAAATCCTGATTGAAGCCCGGGACTCGAAGTGATGGCGCATTTGCTGTTCCAGTTGGAGGAAAACCCGGAAAAACCCACAACACCATCAGAATTCAGATCATCAACTTTCTCATAGAAAAGGACACATGCTTCCTTGGAACTGAGAAAATCAATCTTGGAAAATACACGGCAGTCATCGAAGAGGTGCCAACAATTAGAATAATATACCGTATAGTGTCCATTGGAAATGCTGCCGCTATGGTTAGATATGGCGTCGATATTATAAAGAGTATTCATTCCATCCTGAGCAGTATATTGGTCCAAATTCAAATTTTGAATGGGAAAATTAACCACTTTGTCCAATTAACTGCCATCAGTTGAAGAAACACGTTTTAAATGTATAACTAAAATTTGAACAGTATGGGCTCGCATCGTCAGTCAAAGTCTCCTCTTCTGTCAACAGTTCAATACATTGCGTTGAATTCACGACTTCGTTTGGCAAGTCTGGAATAGGGATTGAAAGTACCCAGAAAGGTTCAAAAGTAACGGAGCAGTAATTACAAAAAGAACATCTCAATATAGACTTCAGCTGACCGGCAAATGTATCCACAATTTTGAAATTATGAGTAGACAGATATTCTGTCCAAGAAATGGAAGCTTTCTGATTATCATTCGTGATAGCAAAATCGTTTGGTGATGGAAGATTCTCTGCACTCGCCTTGTTTGAATCTTCATGTTAACCCACCAGGTATCCAGGTATCTTGGAAATTCTTCCGATTCTGCTGGGACGTTATGATCAAAGGAAGGAGCAAAATTTCTGAATAGACGGAGTGAAGTATCCACCATTTTTCGAGAAGAATCAGGACTCCAGATATTTCCATCAAAGATATAAAAGATTTCACTAAATTTCCTTTCCTACTTGATGTAGTAGCATTTGAATCCTCCATACAAAACCCATTCTTGAAAAATTCCAACAAAACTATGGTGTTCGAAAGACACTGGATCATGCTATTCAGAAAACAGGTATTTCCTACATTCTTCAATTCTCTTAGGCCAAATGTAGAAATGGAGTCTCTTGTTGGTATGGCATGCTCACTCATCCATAGGTTCATTGTTCCTGTAAGTTCAAAGAAGGTGATAGAGAAACTGATATTGATTTTTCGGAAAGTACCTACTGAGTGATTATCTTTGATAACTGATATGTATCTCTTAGGAAAATTGGGACAATAAGATAATTCATCCAGTGCTGGATGCGATGGAGGAATTGTACCCATTACAGAAGAAGCATCGCCTCTTTGAATTGCCATACTAATTCTTTGTATCAAAAATGACGTTGAACGTTTATCTTTTGTAGCGCAGCCCACTCTCCTTCCAATTTGATGAATAAAAGACAGAGATTCAGGGCCAAAGACACCAAAAGTTTTGACAGCTATTATGTCGAGTTATTTGTTTATTGCATTCGGCAATTATCAAAGTTTTCCTCTGAGTAGGTCACCTGAAATTAGGCGGGTGGCGCTACCCATAATTTTGTCGAAATTTCCAAGGAACAAAACAAAAAAAAACACATATTTAATTCGTTAGAAAATGGCATTATAAACTCGTCATTAACGGGTGTTCAACAGGTTGATTAAACCCTGTATATTGACGATTCATTTATTTGTGAATTAACCCTGGAAATGTTCATTGTTTTGAACCATCTAATAATCATATGGGATAGAGAAAAACTATTTTTGTTGATAAAATATACATGAGGGCAACTACTTTCGGCACAAACGCCGCCCCATAAATTGCCTACATCTCCAACATATACAGAAACGCTTTCCATCCAGAGCGGAATTAAGGCATCCTCGAATATTAGCTGTCTTAATCAAAGCCGGCGAATTATGGATTTTCATTTCCTTTGAGCAGATCTGATTTTTATTTTCATGCGCTCTCCTCTAGGGAAATTACGTGAATGCCAACTCAGCACGCTAATGCCGTACACTCCCCAGAATTGTGCGATTACAAGCTCTTAAATATTATTATTACATCGATTCTGGTTTTGTAGAATATTCGCGCTTTCTGCATTATGAGTTATCAACTTCTTTCATTGTTTTGATGCGAATCGTGATGAAAATTCAGCCGATGTAAATGAGAAATGAAATATGCATAGGTTTCAAGATGATTCCAATTTTTTTATCAATCTTGAGATCGTTGAAAGAATTAAACCTCAATTGAATATTGAATAGAAATAGTTTTCTGTGAATTGAAAAATCTACCATAAAAATGAAGTTATTTTTTGCAAAGTAAGATTGCTTCCAGAAAATGTGTTTCCCATTTCTTCCGGTCTTCCTGATGATCGTGGAAGCGTGAAATAGATTTTCGTCGACAAAAATGTATTGAAGACCTAGTAAATACATAAATATTACAATTTATTTCTGTTGAAAACTTTCCATTGTTAAACATTCTTCTTTGCCTCATCCATCTATATGAGTTCTCAATTAAGACTGGAATAGGGAACTATCTGAATGAAAATGAAAATAAATTCAGTAGATCTAGGGATAAACTATGTGAACCTACGTCGAAAAAGTCCCTAAATCTAGAGAAATATCACATATTTCATGAGAAATACATATATGTAAGGGGAAAAAATTCACTCATCCATGAGATATCTATCAGGTTAACCCTCAAAATTCAGGAAATCTAGGGAAAAATCCAAATCTATTGAAAAAATCACTTGTCTCTCATGAGAAATCCATCAGGTTAACGCTAAAAATTCAGAAAATCTTGGGAAAAATCCCTAAAATCTAGGGAAAAATCTCATATTCCAAAACAACAGATTAACAAAAAAATTCATGTGATACGACTAATCTATACTCAACATAAAAAAAACCGGGAAAAATAAACCCCATAGAAATCCATCAGGTTGAGTCTTAAAATTCAGAAAACCTAGGGGAAAAGTATGTGAAATACGTGAATCTGCATGAAAAAATCTCTAAATCTAGGGAAAAATCACTTATCTTGGGAAAAATCCCTAAAATCTAAGGAAAAATCACATATTCCATGAGAAATACATCAGATTAACTAAAAAAATTCATGTGATACGACTAATCTATACTCAACATATGTAAAAAAATCCCTAGATCTAGAGAAAAAGTCAAATCCCCCATGAGAAATCCGTCATGTTGAGTCTTGAAATTCAGAAAATCTAGTGGAAAAGTATGTGAAATACGTGAACTGCATGAAAAAATCTCTAAATCTAGGGAAAAATCACTTATCCTATGAGAAATCCATCTAGTTAAACATCAAAATTCAGAAAATCTAGGGAAAAAACTATGTGAAATACGTGAATATGTCTGAAAAAATCCCTAGATCTAGGGAAAAAGTCCAATCCTCTATGTGGAATAAGGTAAAAAGTCATATTAAATGGTAGAATGTAGGGAAAATCCAGGATAATATAGGCTTCGGACACGTAAAAATGGGTGTTCTCTGGAGATCTGATTTGGGGTCGCAACATTACCACGTTGGACCTTGACACTTTTTGAAAATTTCCCTAGATCTGGGGAAAAAACGGGGAAAATCACTATCTCCATCTCTCTCTAATACATAGGCTCTTATGGGAGTTCCCAGCCATTTCGGAGGAAACTTCCCAAGATTCTAGGTACTTTTTTAAAAAAGTGAAAAAGTGGCGCCGAACTGTTGCAGCTATATCTACTCCAGTTACGTTACGGAATACCGTTTTGGGGAGCATGCAGTCCAACTTCATTCAAAAGTCAACAAAAAAGGGCTATAAGGTATATATGTGACCTCAAAGAAAGAGATTCTTGTAGAACCTTCTTCATAAACAATATCATTCTTACGGTTACTGCACTATTTATATTGGAATCTGTTTGTTTAATAAATGAACATATAATGAATTTTGCTGCGTCCTGTTCCCATTATAACACTCAGAACAGGAGCCACACTCTGAAACTTCCAATGCCCACCAAAAATATCACCAAAGACTCCATACTTTACAATGTTAGGAAAATGTACAATCATCTACCCCTGTACTTCAGATCTGCTTATGTGAATGACTTCCAATTCAGGAAAACAGTCAAAAAATTTATTTCTGATAGATCCTATTATAGTTTGCTGGAATATTATGACGAGAGCTTTCAGCTGGCTCTCTCAGTATCATATCGACTAACCAAGGAGCTTCAAAACTGTCTTGTTTTATGTTTACTACCTTATACATATGATTTTTACTGTTTTTACCGTAATGTCTATCTTACTACTGTTTGTAACCTTGTACCATTGTAACTCTCATTATTATTTGTTATGTACTCCATTTTTCACTTTATAATAAGTAAATATTACCGAAGCTTTTTCAACAATATTCTGTTTTAGGATAATACAGCATATTTATTATTATTATTATAAATAGTGGTAACGGCTCACCAATTCCAACTGAGAAATCGCATCATAGAGTCTTGCAAAACTATTAGAAACAGGCCCGGCATTTTCCAAAGAGTACGTGAGTTCGTGAGAAAAGAGCAGAGGCATGCATATTTGCAGAAGGTTCGTATTTTTGACATCTGATTTAATTTATTCCTTTCTGCGTTCAGGGTAATTTTGTCATGCCAAAATGTCATTAAATTACTTTAATTTTATAATTTTACCGTTTGAAAATTATTCTCCTAGATATATTTTTGTTTGAAGTTAAATAAATTGTTTTTTCTAGTAAGTGGTCAAGCGAGATGCAAATGAAAGAATTTTATTTTTTTATGCGAAAACCATACGTCAAAAAAATGGGGATTTCAGAATGATTCTCACTTCAAGAAGAAGCAGTGGCGTATCACTTTTCAACCGACGAAACCAAAAAGGAGGATGTTCTCTAGTCGACCCGTATTTTTTTTTCCATCATTTTTTTAAATTGTGATCACGCATAACTTTCTACTTAGGCGTCCGATTCCGATAATTCTTTTTTCAGTACTTCGAAGGTGGTCCCATTTGAATTTAAAAGATGAAATCCACCCCTAAGGGTAGCAAAATAAAGGATATTGATCACTCACCCTCTGAATTCTGATCCGTTAACCGATTCTATCAGGCATAACTTTGTACTGGGTTCTTCGATTTGGATGATTCTTTCTTTAATAGATAGGGTATACCTTATATTTAGATTTCAAATGGAATTGTATACCCTTACGGGTGGAAAAATAGGGGATAATTGATTTTTCACTTATGAACATTGGCACACACATACGTAGTTGACAATGACAGATCGCTACTGACATTATTTCTGTTCCTCATCCGTCAAAACCATTATATTCTATGAGAGGATGGAATGATATACAAAGTAATGAAATGAACTAACCAGAACAACAAAAATAATTTATATTACAACAAATAGTAAAAGTATATAATCATATTATTTAACTGGTAATAGATGAAGTAAGGTGGGTAAGTAAGAATTTTGGAAGTAATAAAAAAACAAACAGTTAGTAATCAGTAGATTTCAGCCACAAAAAATTGAAAAATAAAAATTTTTCAACAAAAAATTAAACCGACGAAATACGGAACTGAAAACTAAAAAATAAAATAAATCTTCTCAGTCTCAGTAACTAACCTCCTAAACTAATGTAAGTAACTAATTTTGAGTCGGCGCCAAACAAACAATCAACGAACATCATCAAATTACTTCAAAAAAATTATCAGAATGTTACCGCCCAACTCGATGCCATCATTTTACGCCTTACCTAAGTCATTTGCTTGTTTGTTTGGCGCCGACTCAAAATTAGTTACTTACATTGGTTTAGGAGCTTAGCTACTGAGATCAAGAAGGTTTATCATATTCTTTACTTTTCAGTTCCGTATTTCGTCGGTTTAATTTTTTGTTAAAAAGTTTTTATATCTTCAACCCTTTTCCTAGCGACGTTTCTGGTGATATACATCTTTCAAATATACCTTTAAAAAAAACGTCCAGATTCTCGTTACTGTTTAATAGAAACATGTTTGTGGGCTTCCACGTTTCCCGTGTAGATGGCACCGCAGTCGCAGTCACCATAAAATTCCGATACTGTCATTTAAAATTAATTGTGTTCAAGATGACGCAGGAAAATAAACGATCGTTCGATCCTATGGTGAGTTATTCGTTTATTTTGGTACTGAATAGATTTAATTCTGATATCTGATGTGCGTAAAAATGTTATATTATGTATAGGCAACTCGTAGCATATATTCATTATACGGATGATTGTTTCACAAAAATTTGACACGCATTTCAAAGATGTGTATCTTTCAATGTACATTGCCAGATGAAGAGGAAATCGAATTGTGTACAAGAAGATACGATGCCCGTTATCTAGTAAATAAGATGCTGTGTTTCGAAGGATACTTTGCTTGGTATATGGTACTCTAGCAAGGCATCCTCAGAGATACTCTGCTACCAGACACTTGTTCAAAATATTTCCTTTTTACAGTTTCCAGTTTCCAATCGAACAAAACTCATTTTCAAAAAACTAGTGCAGCGAAATCAGGAAGTTAATGTTCTGATACCGCAAATAAATGCTGGCTCCGATGTGGAATCGACATCAGAGGATGAAGATAGTTTCGAACCTCTGAAGAACATAGATTAACAAAATCTTCATTCAGTAGATTTTGAAAACATTCAGTATGAAAATTCAAACAACTGTGTAAGGGAGTCCACAGACAATTTCGAAATAGAGACCTACAAGTGCAATAAATGTTTAGTTAGATTATGCCTGGTGCAAGAAATGAACTGTTTTAATGATTTCCATAATGATGAGGTAGAATTTCAGTTCTAACACTTTTTAATTTATAACTATTTTGACGAACCAAAGATCAAGATGTTACTTTGTAGAAATCTGTATGTTTTTTTTAATTAATCAAAAGTGAAAAATCCCTATTCTTTATTTTTTATACATTGCAGTGTGTCTCATGAGGTAGATGGCTGATTTTCTGCTTGTCAGGCAATGTAGCTCACAGGACTCGTATAACATCAACCCTGTAGCCGGCAGAGTATCTCCAGAGATACATTTTTTCAAAAACATCAAATTGACACGAATAACATTTTTTGCTCCACAAATCAGTTATTCGTTGGGTATTCAGTGACAAATGACAAAAAAAGAATAGGGTTAAAACGTTTCAGTGCAAATTCCGCTCGAACGCCACTGGAAAGAATGAAAATTATGTTGTACAGCAGAAAATGCCTTTTGATGCATATAAGATGCCTCCTACGTTTCTCGTAAATATCTAGGGTCACAGCAAAGTTAACATGAAAAAATATATTTTTTCAAAACTTCAGCACCTTGTAGTTCAAAAGTTGAGACCTAGGAAGTTTTTTCTCAAAATGGACCCAGGAAAAACCTCCTGAAATATTAGCATGATATTAGCAAGTAATTATCAAAGAAACCTTAGTTACAAAGCTCTGGTGGATGATTCAATAAAATTTGAAACGTTGAAAAGAAAACAGTAGTTTTTTGTTGACATTCAACCGATCTTCATCTCAAGCAAACGCATTTTGACAGAATTAAGATGATGTCTGACTGTATTATCATTACAACGGAAATCGTTCATTTCAATTTACAACTTCTTTGAATCGAAAATTCTGCCTACAAATCTGCATCGAATTCAAACCTCAGACTCTTGGTATCTTCGGATTTTTCTTCAAAGCTGGTCCACCCAGTAGATGGAATGCCTTTCGAATACCGAGAACAGATCTCGAACGAATGTTCAGAATTACTTCCACAACTCCTTGAATCCGACCATTCGAGAAATATGGTAAGTACATGAAATGGTGAAATTAAATTTCTCGAATGCAGAGTTCTAAACTGTAATGTTTCACGAGTTTCTGCAATCGATAGCGCTTAGTAGTTTCTCAGAAGGTAATTTGACTGAATGAAGGTTCATGCTCGAACTGTCTATATGTCTTCTGAGTTGATTGATTTGAGTTTTCGATTCTGTTTTTAGGTGGAATAGACGCGTTATCATTGCTGAACCACACATGATCGGTTTGAATATGTTTGGGATTATTTGTTGAAAAACATCGTATTTTTTTTCTGATAAATGATTCATCGTCCCAAGAATTGAATATGGTTGGATTCAACGGGAATTAGGTCCAGGGAGTAAAACAATTTTTTTATCGCTGACGTCTCGGAATTAACTTATTCCTTTTTCAAAGCTGAAATGACAATATTCACGTATATATTGAGACAAAGAACATATCTATGACCCAGCCTCCCACCCACCTACTCATGGATTCAACTGAAAAAACTGTTGAGTAGTCGATAAAAGCACATTGGCATAAATTACAGAGTGAAAACTTTAAAAACGTATATAAACAAATACAGACACCTGAAAATAAAAACAACACACAACCGTGTATGGCCAGTATACAACTGATCATCCCACTTGAAATATTCCAGCGCTACATAGGTAGAATGAGAAACGAAAAAAAAACAAAACAATACAAATCTTTTGTGTATCATTATTCGGGAATCTGTTTTTATTTTCTCAAAATTTCAGCACCCTGTATTTCAAAAGTTAAGACCTTCCGGACATATGTTCATATCAAGTTTTTTTGGCAAAATGTACCCAAGAACCTCCTTAAATATCAACATGTGATTGAGAAACACCCTGTATTTTTAAATGAAACAACAAATATGTTCATAGAAAATTATTGTGTTTAAAAATTGCATAGTGAACTCACAGAGAATTATCCTGTGTATAAGCAGTGTAAGAGAAATGTATTCCCATAAATATAACATATCAATATTCAAATGATGACATATTATTTCATATTACAGCTATCACGTGATTTTTATGTTCAACATCAATTTGCTTATACTTGAATGTAAACCATTTTTACGAGTTGATATATGGTCGACATAAAGTTTTTCAAACAATTTTTTTTTTTCCACAAATTATAGGAGCGATAACATGAAATGGAAAGCTTTCATTGATGAAACCTATCCTTGCCCAGTGTTGGCTAGTTTCGATAACAGCGATTCCATTTACTTGGTAGGTGCTCTATAGTTTTTCTCGTCAAAGAATGGCGAAACTGAAAAATCCAACGGGTAACTAGAACCTATTGATGCTGAGGATTAAATCGAGGAAAATGTTTATCAAAATACACTGTTTGTTATATGTTGATTGAACAAAAAATCAATACTCAACATGACTCAACAGAATATATGTAATTGAAGGATTGAATGAAACTAAATAATTTCTTAAAAAAAAACAAATATTGCAGTTGAACCGAAAGAAGCAATAGAACAGTTACACTGAACAAATCAGATTATGAAGGAAAAATGAAACAATTACTGAACGATACACATGAATACAAAAATTTAAAAATCCACCCCACTAACAAATTTCAGAAAGAACACAACGAAGTTGTTAAAAAATGAACGGGAAAAGGTTCAATACCAATAGAACGAAACAAAAAGTATCGATACAAAATGCCACATCCCCCAAAATTCATGGCATACCGAAGTTACACAAAGGAACCCTCCTACAACTCATCAACATTTTTAACCGACGAAAAAACAAAAAAGAAGGAGGTTCTCTAGTCGACGCGTATCTTTTTTTTGGATGACCACGCATAACTTTTTACTGAGACCTCCAATTCCGATTCCGATAATTTCTTCTTCAGTGGATAGGGTGTACTTCGAAGTTGGTCCCATTTGAATATAAAAGATGGAATCCACCACTAAGGGTAGCAAAATGAAGGATTATTGATCAGTCACCCTCTGAATTCTGGTCCGTTAACTGATTCTATCAGGCATAACTTTGTACTGGGTCCTTTGATTTGGATGATTTTTTTTTATTAGATAGGGTATACCTTACAGTTGATCATGTTTGGATTTCGAATGGAAGTATCCACCCTCACGGGTAGAAAAATAGGGGATAATTGATTTTTCACTTTTGAACATTGGCACACACATGTAGTTGACAATGACAGATCGCTACTGTCATTATTTTTGTTCTCCTACATCCGTCACAATCATTTTATTCCATGAGAGGATGGAATGATATACAAAGTAATGAATTAACCTAACCAGAACAACAAAAATAATTTATATTACAACAAATAGTAAAAGTGGATAATCATATTATTCAACCGGTAATAGTTGAAGTGAGATGGGTAAGTGAGTATTTTGGAAATAATCAAAAAACAAGTAGGTAGTAATAGTAGATTTCAGCCACAAAAAATTGAAAAATAAAAACTCATACCGACGAAATACGGAACTGAAAAGTAAAAAATAAAATGAACCTTCTTAGTCTCAATAACTAAGCTCCCAAATTAATGTAAGTGATGAATTTTGAGTCGGCGCCAAACAAACAAGCAAATGAATTAGGTAAGGCGCAGTGACATTCTGATAATTTTTTTGAAGTAATTTAATGATCTCTGTTGATTGTTCGTTTGGCGCCGACTCAAAATTAGTTACTTACATTAGTTTAGGAGCTTAGTTATTGAGACTAAGAAATTTCATTCTATTTTTTACTATTCAGTTCCGTATTTCGTCGGTTTGATTTTTTGGTAAAAAGTTTTTTTAGCCGATAGTATATGCAACATCAATAGTAGAAACGAATACTACATAAAAAAAAAGAAAATTATGTACATAAAATAATGGCAGAACGCCATAAATAATAGAATTGACATTAACAACCCAAACCAATTATATCGCACCCTCTCATAAAGTTTTACAGCACCAACATGTAGATTCTACCCCCCATCCTCCTATACACACATATCCTTACTAATTGCCGACACAACACATGCTCTCAACGTATCAACCTACTTCACTTCCATAATACTCATCTTGCCACCCTCGTTGTCACAACAAAACCAAAATAGTTATCTACCTAACACGTGCGGAAAGTGGTGAAGTTTTCCCTATATCAATTGCAGAAGCATAAAAAAGTCTTGCGGCGAAATCCTATAAGCAGCAGTGGCGGAGACAACTAATTTTATTTAGATATTTTAAGGTTTCAGAAATACTTCATAAATAATGAAAAATTAAAAAAAATTTAAGACAAGCTTTTATTTATACAAATACATTAAGAAAGGAAAATAAGTTCTTTCATTGTTTGATGTAGGTTATTATAATATCCTAGAACGTATTTCGATCGGCACACACCGATTCCATAGACGCTACTGGTTTTTAATCTTTCAGAGCTATTAAAACACAAATATAACGCGTGATTTATGACCTCCCATCGTAGAGTCACACCTGCCAGCATTGATGTCCGATTTGATTGGCCCAGACGAATCGGTTGTACAACAGACAGCCGTCACTCGAGTCAACGTTGACATTCGGCTCTTTTGATCTACCGTTTGCTGACGGAAAATGTTTACGAATAGTACAGATTATTTTTCGTTACGTTTCTTCACATATACGCTCGTGTTAGCGAAGTGAGTTTTCATTCGCTCCCTATAGAAACAGCTTCTGCAATTAATATTGGATGGACTATACTTTCCCGGACATGACGTCAGATGACCGAACGCGACACGAAGCCGAATTCGGTCAAGCAGTAAAGTGCGGAAAAGACCATTTCCGCATGTATTAGGTCCAACATTTTTCCTACGAGTATCATATATCCAAAAATTTTGCGAACAAAAAAGGATACCTATATAATTTTTATTTATTTTAGATTCAAACTAATTATGAATACTATTTAAATCAAATGTACAATTGGTAGCATTATGCAAATTCAACGCCTTAGATGTGCCATGAATAAAAGCTTGTTGAATTTTCGCTGAATTATCGGCAGGTGAGTATGCTGCTTCGCGAGAAACTGATGTCGATGGGGAGCTGGAGTTTGGTATTGGAGTGTTTGAACGTTCTTTTAGAATATCATAAGCAATTTTCTTCTTATTTTCGAGCGAATTCTCCATCCACCGTGCCTTTTAATGTTGATGATGTTGGCCCCAGAGTCGTTGAACTTGGTGCTGACGACCGCCGGAAACAATGACCTGGGTAATTCTCAGGATATGGAAGGCCCAAGCACATAGCAATGTTTGATGGCATTTTGCCAAAAGTATTAATTTCCACACATTTTTCAATAACTTTTTCTGACATGAAGAGGAGAAAAAACCGCCGATGATGAGTGTCAGCAGGACATGGGTAGCTTGTTCTTTCATTTTCGGGGTCGCAAACCACAAATTTTCTCATAATGTTGGTTTTGGTGTTCGGGATGGTAATAACAAGAACATTTCTCTTGTCTTCAATATCGTCTATCGTCATATTCATCAAAACGCACCAGCGATTCCACAGACCTTCATCAAGAGGAAGACGTTGTTCGGAGCATCAGTTAAGAATTCATCGATTTCCTGTTTTTCGAAAACATTCAATTCCTTGGGTTTAAAACCTTCGTTCAGTCTTCTCAGATATGCCGTGAATTTAAAATATTTCTTCAAATTCACAAGAAATTAAATCATTGTGTACTTCGACCCCAAGGTTGACAAGCAAAGATTTCTTGATAAGTGGTGAAAGTGTACCATAAATACCTTTTCTCTCAGTGATAGTGTATTTTTCTCCTTACACCACATCTCTAGTGCTGCAAATTCTTTCTCGTTACACCAGCGAGACTTCTCTAACCTCACCTAATCGGGTGCAGATTTTTCAGAAACAAGTTTTTTTCTCAGAATTATCGGTAATTTTTAAAGCACTTATGGTATTATTTCCGATAATTATTTCCATAGAAACATGTTATTCCGTTTTGAAAATTATTTGGTTGATTTTCAAAGCACGAATGGTATTCGGTAGAAAATTTCAAGAATACAAAAAGATTCATTTTATTCATTGTTATAGTTGATACTACAATTATTGTAAGTAATATTTTAAACATTCGTATTTGTCTTCTCCGTAACTGAAGTTGATCTTGAACCTCCTCCTGGCGCGCATGGTTTTAGATTTTCATTGCTACGCATTTTTTCAACGATAGCCTGATGGTGTTCTTCATCTATCTGTAGATAGTTCGCAATAGATTTGGAGTTGGCATGTCCTGTTATTTTGATAAGTTCTTGCTCAGCAACTCCGCTCTTTGCCAAATTTGACACCGCTGTTGCCCTCAATGAGGGATTGGTAATTTTTTTTCTTTCCACGTCTAGTCCCACCTGGTTTGTTCGTTTCTTAGTCCACTTTGCTATCTTGTTTTGCCCCACAGGTATGTTTTCGAACTATTGATTTCTTACTTTCCACAATGGATTGACAGTTGAAAATGAACGGTCACTTTCTATGTGTTTTCTTTCCGATTTTAATGCGTAAAATAATCGAACTGGACAAAAATTATAGTTATTTCCATTCATTACTAACCACTAAGATGAGGCATATGGCTTGGATCCGCCTTGGGTAGTTTTTCCAAAAATTGGATTGTATTCAATTCTGTTTGTTTTTTTGGCCTGAGTTATCGAGTTCTTCCTTGAAAAACTGTAGCTTTGCTATGCATCCTTCGCCTCCTCTCGACGCCAATTCATACGACAAAACAAAGAACACCTCCTTTTGTAGTCACTCTGGAGTTCCTTCGTCACAACTGTTTACTAGTTTCTTCAGTTCTTCGAATTTCAGAACAGTTGAGCTCACTTTTCTACTATCTTGAGCCTGTGGGTCTCTTCTCCTTTCATTGTTTGCGTCCCGTGCAGTATTAAACACGACATCTTGGAATGGGTCAATTTTCATACGATATTCTTCCATAATAATTTTGGCGATGATATTCCAAATAGTTTTCACGATGCTTTTTTTGTACTCCTCATCGTTACTTTTCTTCATGATATGAGCCCAGTCCTTCAAGATTTTCGCAATTTCACATTCTGGCGTTTCTCGTTCCATTCATACCCTCTTGTTGCACAAAAATCCATGAACTGATTCCAGACAAACTTCTTGTTTTTCTTTGTATTCGCTGGAGTCGTTTTTTCGATTTGCGTGAGGATTTCAGCTTCTTTGAAAGTCCCGAAACGGTTCATTTCAGACTTTAAATATGAAACACTGACTGACTGACTGTTCACTTCAGGTACGCGTTGCTATGGCCGTGAGTAAGATGTATAAAAACCCTGGTGCTTTCACTTATACCTGTAGAAGTTTGGGATCGAATTGGCGACACTTGGCCTACTTGATAATAGAGATCACTAGCGTGTCAGATGGCGCCAATTTCGATTTTGTTTCAATGCAGTAACAGGGTATATTTATTTCCTCAGCTTTCTCTTTGAAGCGAACTGTTCGCGGGTTCTAATTCTAGCTTTGCTATTGGTTGAAAAGAGGCATCTGTCGAACTTCATCAATAGCAAAGTTAGAATTAGAAGCCGTCGACACATTGCACAAAGAAAGCACTACCGTGTTGTTTTTCGTATTTTGTACCATTTGAATTTGAGGTTAATTGCATTTTGACAGACGGAGAATTGGAAATGAAATTGTCATTAAATTGCAGAAAGTATGAAATTCAATGCATACAATATAATGAACTATGAAAATATATTTATTTCAATTCGTCAAGATTTTACTTACTTTTGGTACTGAATTCAGGTGAATATTCGAATATGCGGCTTTATACTGTCCACACAAAATACAAATGGGGCCCATTCTACAAAAAGTATCCTCACACACTACACAACCTGAAAATAAACAATTCATCACGCACTATTGAACTGATGAACGAGTGATTTTTTTAAAGAACAAACTCAGGAGTGAGCTAAGCAAGATTCCAAATCGAAGAGATAGAAAACGAATAGATACCGACAAAATACTGAAAATAATTTCGTATAAGATGCTGCAGATGTCAAAAATTAAGTTCCGGCATTAAGCGAGAATAAAAACAAACATTTTTGGACAGCTCCATCTACCACAGAGAGAAGCTCTGTTGAAGTAACAGGGGGTATCCCCTCGAAAATCGAAACAATATCGAATCAGTTCATTCACCAGGGTCTTTAGACATCTTAGTCGTTAGCCTCACTGTTACTTCCATGGCAATCGCGAAACATACACTCCTGATTTTTGAATCGCGTCATTGCAGTTGAATTGTCAGTAGTGATACCACTAGTGACTGAATTTTCGCGATAAGTCTGTCGATTCATTTCTTAACCCAACTGAGTTGCTTGAAAACACCACGAGTCCTCATGACGAGTGGTGTTTTCGTTAAGCAACTCAGTTGAGTTTAGAAATAAAAGACCGACTTATAAGATAAATTCAATCACGAGTGGTATTTTATAAGAATATTTCACGAACAAAGTGAAAGGTCAAAAAATGTAAAGTCGGCAGAATGAGAGGAAGAAATTTAATAATAATAAATTTGTTTCAATTATTATTTGTTACCTATAACAATGAATAATTTTTTATGAACACGAACATAATACATAATTCTCGATTATAATTCCTATAAATGGTGCAATTGTAAAAAATTTGAATAGTATGATCGTTATCAGGTAGATACAATGTATTGCTGGTAGTATTACTTGATGTACGTGGAGTACTCCTAAAAGTATTCACTATATTCTGATGATGTTCAGCACTGAAATGTACATACGGTATCATCGAGTTCGAACTTCCATATCCAGTAATTTTCATTGCTTGTTGTTCACTAACACCGTATTGTAGTAACTGACAACTGCAGTGGCACGATTAGAGTGATTTGTTATTTTCAGTTTTTTAGTGTCTGATCCTATCTTTTCTGCAGAGAGTTTTGTCCATTTTAATATTGTATTAATACCAATGGGGCAATTCTTGTACCAATTACTATCATTATATTTATTCCACTTGCCATTCACTGTCAGAAAAAGTCTGTCACTGGTAATAATTTCCCTTTTCGATATAAGTTTCCAGTATAATCTCACAGGACACATTCCAAGATTTTTAAAATTTTGAGTAAGCCATTTAGTATCTGCACAGTTTCTATCACCACCTTGGCGGATTTTGGAGAATATCGGGTTATATGCAATTCTTTTGTTGAACAGCCTTTATTGTCAGTCTCTTCCTTAAAAAAATTCAACATGGAAAAAGTTACTTCGTTACTTCTCCAAACTAGTTCTACTGCAGCTATGTGGAAAAACTTCGTTTGGAGTCCCTCTGGCGTCTTCGTTCCATTGTAAACACATATTTCTATATTCGTCTGAAGTCATAGCGACAGAACTCATTTTATTTTTTTTCAGGTACAGCTTGCAACAATTTTCTCCTACTATTTCGAGCCGCCCTCGCCTCCTTGAACATTATATCTTTGGAGGGATCAATATATCTCTGATACTTACAAAAATATTTTTCTTGTATTAATTTTGCAGTAGTGTTCCATATGGTCTTAATAACCCTCTTCTTGTAATCATTACAATCAATTTTCCGCATATTGACTGCCCAGTCTTTTAGAATGAATGCTAATCTTTCGTTGCTATTTTCAGCATCTAATTTGTAGTTGCGTTCCGCACAGAACGTCATAAATTGTCTCCATATATGAGATTCTGATTTCTGTGTGTTACTGGGTATATTCTCTCCAATATTTTGGTTTATTCGTTACAATTTCGAAGAGCTCAAAATGTCACGAGTCACGTCTATTGGACCACTTTATTATAGACCAATCAGAATTGAAAGACATCCGGTGTTTTCGCGATGATACAAGCTGTCTTTGGTTTTTGATTGGTCAGATTTTGTGCAAATTCCAAGGTGCGTGGAATAGTCACCTAGCACGCTGAATTCAGCGATAATTCCGCACATCTTATGGACATTATATTATGCACTCGTACAGTCCCAACTAAATTACGGAATCCTTGGCTGGGGATGCGTGGCGGAAAGTAATCTGTACAACTTAAATATTGTTCAGAAATGGATTCTGAGAATCATCTATAAAAAAAACATAAGATATTCCAGTGACCTGTTATATTCGGAGAATGCTATTTTCGACATAAGGCAATTATTTTGCCATCGAATACTAACGACTAATCATAAAAATAAAATTAAATTACAACCAATTGAACATCAATACGACACTCGAACAAGAAAGACATTCACATTTGTACCGAACCGAGAAAAAACTATAGGTCAACGATCCGTTGAATTTATAGCTCCTAAGTTATACAATTTACTACCGGAAAATTTGAAGAATATGAAAAATTTCAAATCATTCAAATATAACGTTGAAGTATGGATAACAAACACCGAGAGAAAATTCCTAAATGATCTCATCGACTTGAAATTTCTGAATTGATTTTAGTCAGCATTACACAACCCTGACCACACCTCATAAAAGATATACGATACGTCAAATCAAACAGAATTCGACCAAAATACCCAAACGCGACCATACCCGATCAACGACTACAACAAAACTGTAAAATGTGAACTCTACATAACCAAAAATTAATTATTATTTATATGAAATGCAAGTGTATATTGAAAAGGGAAACATTCTCGATTGAAGACCTAGTGAATGCGATGTCTCTCCTGCGTCAATGTTATGAATGATTTCTGGTGAGTACTCTCTTTTGGAAAACATTCTTTTTTGCCTCATTCATCTTTATGAGTTCCTAATTAAGACTGGAATAGAAAATCAAATAACTATCTGAATAAGAATGCAAATTTTCAATTTCAGATTTTTTCTTTTGAGTTAGGGCCTTTTCAGAATATCTATCAGATGTAGTTCAATGTTCAGCGTGGCTTAAGCCGAGGAAGTAGTTGTTTTCTGTTAGACATTCACAAAAAATAACTTCATTTTAATCGTGGATTTTTCAATTCATAGAAAAATATTTCTATCAATATTCAATTGAGAATGTTTCCCTTTTCAACATGAATACCCCACAAGAGGCTATCTTGACGATGGAAGATAGTGACCAAGGTTTATCTTTCAGTCGCAGATGATTCCACATCTGATTTTATGAACATCCTGTTTATATTTTCAACAAATCAATCTATCATACCCCATGACAGGTTTTAATGTCAGAAAACACTAATTTCAAAGTGTCTCTCCAAAAGAAATGATTTTAACTTTTTCCATCTTTGCAAAGTGAGATTGCTTCTTGAAAATGTGTTCCCCATTTCTTCCGGTCTTCCTGATGATCGTAGAAGCGTGAAATAGATTTTCGTCGACAAAAATGTATTGAAGACCTAGTGAATGCGATGTCTCTCCTGCGTCAATGTTATGAATGATTTCTGGTGAGTACTCCCTTTTGGAAAACATTCTCCTTTGCCTCATTCATCTTTATGAGTTATTAATTAAGACTGGAATAGAAAATCAAATAACTATCTGAAGGAAAATGCAAATTTTCAATTTCAGATTTTTTCTTTTGAGTTAGGGCCTTTTCAGAATATCTATCAGATGTTGTTCAATGTCCGGCGTGGCTTTAGCCGGGAAAGAAGTTGTTTTCTGTTAGACATTCACAAAAAATACCTTCATTTTAATCGTGGAGTTTTCAATTCACAGAAAAATCTTTCTATCAATGTTCAATTGAGAATGTTTCCCTTTTCAACATGAATACCCCACAAGAGGTTATCTTGACGATGGAAGATAGTGACTAAGGTTTATCTTTCAGTCGCAGATGATTCCACATCTGATTTTATGAACATCCTGTTTATATTTTCAACAAATCAATCTATCATACCCCATGATAGGTTTTAATGTCAGAAAACACTAATTTCAAAGTGTCTCTCCAAAAGAAATGATTCTAACTTTTTCCATCTTTGCAAAGTGAGATTGCTTCTTGAAAATGTGTTTCCCATTTCTTCCGGTCTTCCTGATGATCGTGGAAGCGTGAAATAGATTTTCGTAGACAAAAATGTATTGAAGACCTAGTGAATGCGATGTCTCTCCTGCGTCAATGTTATGAATGATTTCTGGTGAGTACTCTCTTTTGGAAAACATTCTTCTTTGCCTCATTCATCTTTATGAGTTCTTGATTAAGACTGGAATAGAAAATCAAATAACTATCTGAATGAAAATGCAAATTTTCAATTTCAGATTTTTCCTTTTGAGTTAGGGCCTTTTCAGAATATCTATCAGATGTAGTTCAATGTCCAGCGTGGCTTTAGCCGGGGATGTAGTTGTTTTCTGTTAGACATTCACAAAAAATAACTTCATTTTAATCATGGATTCTTCAATTCACAGAAAAATCTTTCTATCAATATTCAATTGAGAATGTTCCCCTTTTCAACATGAATACGCCATAAGAGGTTATCTTGACGATGGAAGATAGTGACTAAGGTTTATCTTTCAGTCGCAGATGATTCCACATCTGATTTTATGAACATCCTGTTTATATTTTCAACAAATCAAGCAAGTGTATATGTTATGTTCGTTACGTATTTATTTTACTAATTAGTGTTTTTAAATAATGAACATGCATAATTATCGTTAGATTTTATTATATTAACTATCACATAGAAGCTTCTAGCGTCAGTGATTTATCATGTTCATTTTCCTGTTTCCTGTTGTTTTACACCATGTAAAAATTCTCTTTTGAAATAAACATTATTATTATTATTATTATTATATTATTATATTATTATTTTAACACATCAGTGAAATTTTCTCTAGAATTCAGTATATGCCGTGCATCCACTCGAAGTAGACAGATAGTTTTTCTAATAATACTCCTCAAACTCGTCCATCTCATCCAAAGGATCCAATTCCGCCATGAAATTTCACGCTTGTTCCACCCACGGCCCCTGTGATGGATGTTATCAAGAATGGTGAGAAATAAATCGTCAGTTAACAATGCAACGCTCGACATGACATGAGGATTACTTCTGCGAAAACATCGTTCTCAAAAGGCAGAGCTGATGGTAAAGAAGTCCGGAATAAAGGAGTTCGGGAGTTGCCGATATTTCCGTCATATAAAGGACGCCAACACAAAACATCTTTGTGACCTGCATCGTTATCGAAGAGTGCCATGGAAATGGCGACGAGGGAAAAGCGATGGCGAATCAGGAATGTTCATCAATAATAGGAAATGAATCTTTGGAATTGGTTCGTTTGAGAAAATGCATACTTAAATTTCGGAAGCTTTCATTTCAATGCACTGAAAAACAATAAGAAGTTACTCACCGATAACAAAACAACACAATTATGATAACGAGTCAACGATTATTTTCCTTTTACGACACTAATCACTTTAAATTTTTATTTTTCACTTGTATATTATTTGTTTATTTTACCTTGGATACGGTTGCTATAAATACACTCATAACGCTCTAGGTAAAAAGAAAATGCTAGGACCAATGAACCCATTTAAAAATCGGGTTTTCATTAAAATAAAACACATTTTTCGTGAAATAGAAAATCTTGTATGCACCACGAGTGTAACTAGATCCTAACGCTCATCGGGCAACATTCATCCCTCGGGCCAGACGCACTTTGTGCATAAATTATTATTATACACGCTTCAATAGCTCCACCTTCATGTATGTATGAATGACGTCCAAATTATTTGGAATTGTTAGTGACATTTCTGGAAAACTCTGATGCCGGCTCGTTTCTGTATGTCTGACAACTGAAAATTTTGTCGCGACTTATATCACTTGACCTCAGATTTGGAGGTATACATTGGGAATTTAACAAAAGTTGTCTGTGGTGCCGAAAAATGGGACAAATTGACAAAATATTGAAAAAATGTCTTGGTAAAATGTGTTTGGAATCCAACAAGGACCTCATGTGTCAATTTTGAACCATATTGAGAGAAAAATCAAAAATACAATTTCATTCCTCTACCCTTACTAACAAACATTATACATTCTTGTTTTATCTGGAAACAGCTTCAATAACCTAATCACATAAGTTTGGGTCAAAACTAATCAAATATTTGTGGAATAGACGTTATTCGGGAGATTAATTAAAAATTGGCCCTGTATATTATGCACATGAACTTATTCAATATTCTCAACCCGTGAATAAAATTCGAACCAACTTATATTTGTAATTAGAACTTAATAATACATTATTTATCGATTGATGTGTTGAAAATATAAACAGGATGTTCATAAAATCAGATGTGGAATCATCTGCGACTGAAAGATAAACTTAAGTCACTATCTTCCATCGTCAAGATAACCTCTTGTGGGGTATTCATGTTGAAAAGGGAAACATTCTCAATTGAATATTGATTGAAAGATTTTTCTGTGAATTGAGAAATCTACGATTGAAATGAAGTTATTTTTTGTGAATGTCTAACAGAAAACAACTACTTTCCCGGCTAAAGCCACGCTGGACATTGAACTACATCTGATAGATATTCTGAAAAGGCCCTAACTCAAAAGGAGAAATCTGAAATTGAAAATTTGCATTTTTATTCAGATAAATATTTGATTTTCTATTCCAGTCTTAATTAAGAACTCATAAAGATGAATGAGGCAAAGAAGGATATTTTCCACAAGAAAGTACTCACCAGAAATCATCCGTAATATTGACGCAGGAGATACATCGCATTCACTAGGTCTTCAATACATTTTTGTCGACGAAAATCTATTTCACGCTTCCACGATCATCAGGAAGACCGGAAGAAATGGGAAACACATTTTCAAGAAGCAATCTCACTTTGCAAAGATGGAAAAAGTTAGAATAATTTCTTTTGGAGAGACACTTTGAAATTAGTGTTTTCTGACATCAAAACCTGTCATGGGGTATGATAGATTCATGTGTTGAAAATATAAACAGGATGTTCATAAAATCAGATGTGGAATCATCTGCGACTGAAAGATGAACTTAAGTCACTATCTTCCATCGTCAAGATAACCTCTTGTGGGGTATTCATGTTGAAAAGGGAAACATTCTCAATTGAATATTGATAGAAAGATTTTTCTGTGAATTGAGAAATCTACGATTGAAATGAAGTTATTTTTTGTGAATGTCTAACAGAAAACAACTACTTCCCCGGCTAAAGCCACGCTGGACATTGAACTACATCTGATAGATATTCTGAAGAGGCCCTAACTCAAAAGGAGAAATCTGAAATTGAAAATTTGCATTTTCATTCAGATAGTTATTTGATTTTCTATTCCAGTCTCAATTAAGAACTCATAAGGATGAATGAGGCAAAGAAGGATGTTTTCCAAAAGAGAGTACTCACCAGAAATCATTCGTAATATTGACGCAGGAGATACATCGCATTCACTAGGTCTTCAATACATTTTTGTCGACGAAAATCTATTTCACGCTTCCACGATCATCAGGAAGACCGGAAGAAATGGGAAACACATTTTCAAGAAGCAATCTCACTTTGCAAAGATGGAATAAGTTAGAATAATTTCTTTTGGAGAGACACTTTGAAATTAGTGTTTTCTGACATCAAAACCTGTCATGGGGTATGAGAGATTCATGTGTTGAAAATATAAACAGGATGTTCATAAAATCAGATGTGGAATCATCTGCGACTGAAAGATAAACTTTAGTCACTATCTTCCATCGTCAAGATAACCTCTTGTGGGGAATTCATGTTAAATTCTCAATTGAATTAAATTTTTTTGAAATCGATTGAAATGAAGTTATTTTTTGTGAATGTCTAACAGAAAACAACTACTTTCCCGGCTAAAGCCACGCTGGACATTGAACTACATCTGATAGATATTCTGAAAAGGCCCTAACTCAAAAGGAGATATCTGAAATTGAAAATTTGCATTTTCATTCAGATAAATATTTGATTTTCTATTCCAGTCTTAATTAGGAACTCATAAAGATGAATGAGGCAAAGAAGGATGTTATCCACAAGAAAGTACTCACCAGAAATCATCCGTAATATTGACGCAGGAGATACATCGCATTCACTAGGTCTTCAATACATTTTTGTCGACGAAAATCTATTTCACGCTTCCACGATCATCAGGAAGACCGGAAGAAATGGAAAACACATTTTCAAGAAGCAATCTCTTTAGTCACTATCTTCCATCGTCAATATAACCTCTTGTGGGGTATTCATGTTGAAAAGGGGAACATTCTCAATTGAATATTGATACAAAGATTTTTCTGTGAATTGAACAATCTACGATTAAAATGAAGTAATTTTTTGTGAATGTCTAACAGAAAACAACTACTTCCTTGTCTGAAGCCACGCTGGACATTGAACTACATCTGATAGATATTCTGAAAAGGCCCTAAATCAAAGAAAATAAATAAATAACTTCATTTTAATCGTATATATTTCAATTCACAGAAAAATCTTTCTATCAATATTCAATTGAGAATGTTTCCCTTTTCAACAATATTTATCCTTGCTAAATTTAATATGGGTTAGTAAATTCGAACTTCAATGACTAAGCTATATTGTTGAATTGCATAAAGCGGCTTTGAAAAAAAAAATCTACTTTTGTTGTTACAATAACAAATGTCAACAATAGATTGTTGACAATTTTGTTGGAGTTGTCGTTCTTCATCAGTTTTCGTGTTTTTCAATCTATCAATTGAAATGGCTCCAAAACTGAGTATACAAGAAAAAATAGAAATAGTATTGCTATATCGCGAAAATTATCATAGCACAAGAGAATAAGTTGAAATTTCCAATGGAAGGCATCCAGACCATTTTACTACGGTGGCAAAGATATTGCAAAAATTCAAGGAAACTGGTTCGGTTGCAAATAAATATAGCAGTGTTCACGTTAAGCCTGTTGTAAATAATGAAAATAATGTAAATAATGTTTTACTGACAGTCACTGAAACACCAAGAGTTTCAACGAAAATTATGGCAGAAAAAGCAGAAATATCTGAAATATCTGTTAAACAAATTTGAAAGCCAAATCACTTTCACCCATACAAACCAAAATTTGTGCAAGTACTGCGAGACA
Organism: Gonioctena quinquepunctata; assembly: GCA_018342105.1. Classification (NCBI taxonomy): domain Eukaryota; kingdom Metazoa; phylum Arthropoda; class Insecta; order Coleoptera; family Chrysomelidae; genus Gonioctena; species Gonioctena quinquepunctata. Next base: position 629,147 of record JAFIRS010000237.1, on the reverse strand, counting down.
GTGATAATGACGCTCGATTTTATTTTTGTGCATGGTTCCAGAGACAATCGTGATTTCTCAAGAAATGTGCTATTTTCTGACGAAGCAACTTTTACCTCAAATGGTGTCGTCAGTTCTCAAAATTGTAGATGGTGGGCAGATCATAATCCTTATTTTAATATTGAAGCTAGGGACCAAAATGAATGTATGGTGTGGAATTTCGAACGAGCGAATTGTAGGTCCCTTCTTTTTTAGACAAAGTTCAAATGGCAAATGGTACTTGAACTTTTTAAGGGCCGAGATATCTACATTTATCGACAACCTACCACTACAAGAGTGGATTCGTTTATTCTCCCAACAAGGTGGGGCTTCTATTCATTCTACGAATTAAGTGCAGGAGTGGTTGAACAATGAGTTTGGTGAGCAGTGGATAGGTCGATATTCAGGTAATCCTTGGCCTGCTAGGTCTCCAGACCTAACGCCTGTGATTTCTTTCAATGGGGTTACCTGAAAAGCAATGTTTATAAACAACGCCCATTTCGAAATGTGGAACATTGAAAAAAATATATAAGGAATTGTGCAGTACTGATAAACCGAACTATGCTGAAAAATGTTCGCCGCGAAATGTTTTCCAGAACATTTGTATGAATGGAGCGCGAAGGTGGTCACATAGAATATTGAAAATTTGTACATTGTTTGTTTATTGAGTTTTTTTTTATTTTTCCACATTTACCTAAACAGTACTCAATTCAATTAGGATAAATAATGTATTATTGAGTTTTGATAACAAATATTAGTTAGTTTGGATTTTATTAACGGGTTGAGAATATTGAATAAGCTCATGTGTAACAATGAACAGAGCATGATTACACCTTATGACAAGACTAAATCGTGTTTTCATAATTTATCTCCGGCAAAATGTCTATTCCACAAATATTTGATTAGTTTTGACCCAAACTTATGTGATTTAGGTTATTAAAGCTGATTCCAGATGAAACAAGAATCTATAATGTTTTTTAGTAAGAGTAGAGGAATGACATGGTAATTTTTTTTTTTTTCGTTGGATTCCAAACACATTTTCTCGATAAATTTCTTCGATATCTTGTCAACTTGACCCATTTTTCGGCTTTTAAAATTCCCGCCAAATCTGAGGTCACGTGATATAAGTCGCAACGGAATTTTCAGTTGTCAGACATGCAGAAACGAACCGCCAAAAGAGTTTTTAAAAAATTTCAATAACAATTTTTCTCCCATATGTAGCCAACTTCATGACGAACACTGCATAACTTTTTCACTATCAAATGAAATATGTTCGTATCTGAAACCGATTAAAAAAAAAACTCCTTTATATGGATTCGAACCCGAGCCTCCCGGGAGAGGGACTGTCGCGCTAACCACTACTCCACGACTATGGTTGCTGATGTTATGAAAATAAGAGTTTCCAATTATTCATTGCCTTACTTCTTCGGATCTTCTTTCACACCAATTGTCAGGTGTAGCCTAGTAGGCACATGCCTATTCACGATTTGTTTTGTTGTTGTTATCAAATTGACGTCTTGGCAATTTTTCTCCAAATGAATAATACTTTAAAAAAAACAAAAAACACGCTTTTATAGAAAACCAAACTGAAAAAATAGAAAATAAGAAAAAAAATTATTTTATTTAAAAAAATGCGTGGGGTGCATGGTATCAATAATTATATATTACCTACATTACACAACGAGGCCATACCATGCACCTCACGCTTTTTTTTGAATAAAATAATTTTTTTTCCTATTTTCTATTTTTTCGGTCTGGTTTTCTATAAAAGCATGTTCTTTAGTTTTTTAAACTATTTTTTATTTTTCCTAGGTTTTTCTTTGTGTTGTTTCATCTAGCTTATGTCTGTGGCTTTGCACACTTCCAATAATTCCGTTTCCCGTTATCCCTGAAACTGTTATCCCGTTATCTCGTTTGGGTAGCATAATAGATTTGACAGTAAGTATCGCTTCGTGACGACTATTAAGAATTCTCTAATCACTTTTCACCTCCTTAGGAAGTGAATTTTTGGATAAGGTTCAACACGATTCATTAATTTGTGACAGAGAGCCTTAACACAAATTTTCATGATCCTAACTTGGAAGCTAACGAAACCACCATAAAAAATGTCACCCCCCATTTCACCGCTTTAGGAGTTGAATTTCTGAAAACATATGAAATATTGAAATCCTTTATTTCTAACAAAAACCTCAAGCAACAATTTCTAACTTAAAAACTAACGGAACCCCTATACAAACTTCCAATCCCATTTAACCCCCCTTTCAACACCTTTAGGGTTATTCAATCGAATGAGTACCAAATATAATTTTATTTCTAAAGAGTATTGGGCCAAATTTAAAATTTAACGACATCTTACTCGACCCCAATGTTAATAAAATATTTTGGGGCGAATCGTACCTCTTCACTTGTGTGTTGAAGTGGCGTAGTCGAAAATACCGGAAAAGAGTGCCCCATTTTGATGAAAAATTGAGGGGTCCGAGTGTTTGTCTGAAATATTGACGCTGTTACTGATAATGGCTCTGTTTCGTTTGCAATTGTTCACCCTGTACTGGAATTCAACGCTATCTCAACTATTTCTATCAATGACAAGCCGAAAGTGTCTGGAAAAAATAGTTGATAGTTTGAGGATAGACTACCGATAAAATCATCGAAAAATCTTTGGCATAAGATTGCAAAGAGGATATTCGATAACAGAAAACAGGGAAGGTTCAAGAATTATTAAACTTTCCCAGGTTTCCTTCATTTCCTATCTGTGAAATTCCTTGTAAAATGAATTCGTTGCATCACCCACTGAGTGCTGAAAATCAAAAAACTCTTCCACAGCAATATTGACTGAGAACGAAGTTGGTGTCCTATTCATAAATCGAGGTATAGTTATTCTAATCCCAATGGAAAGGCAATATAAATAATAGCTTGAAAAAACTAAAAAACACGCTTTTATAGAAAACCAAACAAAAAAAAAAATGTATTTTATTTCAAAAAAAGAGTGGAGTGCATGGTATCAATTACCTGTATTCTGAGACATTCCTTACTTTACTGCCCTAGGTGTGTAATGCACTATATAATTATTGATACCATGCACGCCACGCTTTTTTTTAAATTTCTTCTTATTTTCTATTTTTTTAGTTTGGTTTTCTATAAAAGCGTGTTTTTAAGTTTTTTCAAGCTATTATTTATTTTTAACTTTTCAGTCCTTATTGCTATATAAGCATGTTTTTTAGTCTGGTTTTCTATAAAAGCGTGTTTTTTATTTTTTTTAAACTATTATTTATTTTTAACTTTTTGGTCCTTATTGCTATATGAGCGTGTTTTTTGAATTTTCTTGAACTATGATTTTATTTCTAACATTTTAGTCCATATTGCGTGTAACGTGTAAAAATCTCCGACCCCAAAAACCCCCACATACTGATTTTACATAGAATCGGACCATAATCACAAAACTCGTCCGCCATTTTGGAGCCGCCATTTTGGAGCTGCCATTACGAATTTTCAATTTTGACGGAAAATCAGTATCTCCGACCACGAAAACCCTCAGATACCAATTTTGAAGCAAATCGGACCATAATCACGAAACTCGTCCGCAATTTTGGAGCCGTCATCTTGAATTTTTCAATTTTGACCAAAGAATCATAATCTCCGACCACGAAAACCCTCCAGATACCAATTTTGAAGCGAATCAGACCATAATCACAAAACTCGTCCGCCATTTTGGAGTCGTCATTTCGAATTTTTCCATTTTGACAAAAGAATCATAATCTCCGACCACAAAAACCCCCAGATACCAATTTTGAAGCGAATCGGACCATAATCACAAAACTCGTATGCCATATTGGAGCCGCCATTTTGTTTTTTTTTCACACAAAAATTTCTGAATGCATTGTCACCGGAATCATGTATACCTGCCAAATTTCAGATCATTCGGACGTCTGGAAGTGGGTCAAAATCGCGCCCAAAGGAGTCGGTTACAAACAAACAAACAAACAAACATACAAGTGAAGCTAATATAAAGCGTGTAAAAAGCGACCAAGGTGTGGTTCAAATTTAAAATGAATGTTCTGATGTAAGAGAGTTACAAGCATTAAACATGGCTAGAAGTAGGAGCCCATTACTCAGTGAGTGCCTGGGACGCTTAAAACGGGTGGGGTCATCTATAGCATAATCAGTGGCTTCCCTTATGGGAGGGTTCTCATGCGACTCAGCATGATCGAATACCTTCCGGTTGCGTTCTTTAATATGCTCCTTGATGGGAAGTAGATTGAGGTTTCCGAGTATCCGAACGTTCTGCAAGTACCACGGAGCGTTCGTTATCATACGCAGAACTTTCATTTGCTCCCATTCAATTGAAATTCCAATTCACGGTAATAGTGCGTTTCCCTAATTAGAAATTGAATGCGTTGACATATAATTTTATAGAAAAACAATATCGAATATACTGGTGGTTTTATCAGTAGGTATAAAACAGCGAAAAGACGTTTTATCACTGAGAAACTGATCTGATTGGTTCTCTGTTTGAAATTTCGGCCTTTTGATTGGCTCAAAAATAATGATGGAAATAGTCATTTTAAATTTCCCGCAAGCAGAACAGCAGTTCGGATGGTTTCGTACACTTTCGGAATAGTATGAGCAAGAGCTGGTTGGTTGTCACACAGACTCGAATATAATAGAGAGAGACAGAGAGAAAAAGCCGCATGGAGGGGGCATAACGCTTTTTTCTTACGTTACAATTTCTACCAGTGAACACCTACCGCAAGCTCCATGGGAATTGTGACCACCCATGGAATCCATCGTTTGTTTGAAGGTTGTAGACGTCGTGGTAACTTGATTACTCTCGTTCCGGACGTTCATCGTCTTAATGGATTTAAAAATGTTTCACGACGTTTCGAGTGCTTATATCTGCAATCGTCTTCAGGTGAATCCCGAAGACGATTGCAGATACAAGCATTCGAAACGTCGTGAAAACCTTTTGAATCCTTTGAGACGATGGACGTCCGAAACGAGAGTATTCATGGAATCCATATCAGCCAGACTATTTATTCGGTGAAAAAACTATAGTTCATTCTCAAACTCGAACATGGCTTTTCTGATATCGATTCCACGATGTATACCTCCGATATCGGTCTGAAATTCCGAATTCATATTTATAATACTGATAAATGCCAACGGAAATATCCAAGCAGCGAATTTTATCAGGTATTTGCCTCGAATGTGTACTTTCGCATATTCCCGACATAGTCTCAATTCCCAGTGCACGGGGAAAGTGTTGCTACGAAAATATATATCCCATAAAAGCTGCCTCTAATGCCGCTATACAAATTTGCTTCCATATATGGGGGGGTTTGCACGAAAAACTATAATGAAGCGATAAATTATACAGAAATGCAAGATAAACGGGGTATGCCATAAATTTTAAATATCAAGGACATGAATTGGTGTATGCTGTAATGTTTCATAGGAGTACTTAGTATGTATCAAGCATTAATATGCGTGCTTTGGAACAATGAGGAGCTTTATGTACCTGTAATGACATGGTGTATTGCTTATTTCAATTAGAAAAGCGGCTATGTGAATTTTATTCAAGGTGTAGTTGGAAATTTTAGATTATAACTCGATAATTTCCTTTTCGTGGCAGGATTACCTATTATGTTTTGAGATCCGTGTCGTTATTGAACCTAATATGATTTTGAATACTGGATGTCCCAAATTCAGTATCATAAGGAATATCTGCTCTGTTGGAGCACTGATAAAAAAACTCGAGTCAAAATAATGATGCTTTTTAATTACGTGGGCCAAATCTAGTAATTGAAATTCTACCACCTTCCTGTTGACCGAATGATCTGAAATTTGGTAGCTACCTTCAATTCTGATGACAATACAATTATGTGTATTCAGTATCATTGTAAAACCAAGATGGCCGGCACTACAAAATGGCGGATTACATATTTTTTTACAACCTCCTCAATATGGATATCAAATGGGTAAAAAATCGTTAAATTGATCCAGTATAAATGAAGTGACTACCTGAAATTTTCGGAAATATATTTTCCACCACAATCACTTATATTGGTTTATGATAATTCAGAAAACCATTTATAAACAGTAGAATATGTGGACCACATGAAATATATTTTGCCTATTCACTGCAACCACAACTATGACATTTCCGCAATTGCTATTTCTTAATATATTTAAAATTTCATATTTCTTTATCGCAATTGAACTCCATCCCTGCAGTTTTTTCCTATTCCCATTTGATCAATTCGAATTGAACCTCTAGAACCTCTTCTTGCAACAACCCCCCAAAAGTCTCAATTCTCAATTATTTCCTCAAAACCCCAGATCCCTTAGCATATCTCCTGAGAAAGAACATGTGAGAGTATCAACTGTTTCGAATGATAAATCCATCATGGCAAAATTCCCATTCTATTTCCCAGGGCCGGATTAAAAGGTGTGGAGGCCCTGGGGCTACAAAGGAGTGGAGGCCCCTAATTATTTTTCAAACAAGTTTTTTTTTATTTATTGCGGAACAAATCATATTATTTCGACACAAGCATATGTAGGTATAATAAAATACAAGAAATAAATTAAATTACAGCGTAAACAAAGGGATTCTTGCGAGCTTTTATCGACGAAAAATCATTGATGATTTCGGTCAAATCCAGCATCCGGAGAAAATCATTCTCAATGCTAAGAAGCGATAACTTTGATAGGCGGCTTTGTCTCATCGTAATTCGCCTATTTTTTTCATTTTGGAAAATGAGCGCTTTCCAGTGCAATTTGACATCATCACATTCTCAGTTGTGATATCACAAGACAGTGAAAATAATTCGTCAGATTTTCGAGAACTTGTTGACAGGCAATAGACAAGAGAGACCAACTGGCTCGAGTGGCCAACAAGTTTGAGAAAGAAATCTAGATAGTGATTTTCTACTATATCGAACTCTCGTGTGGTATTCTTTAGATTATTTTTTGATGTTACGATCATAAACACATTTCCTTGCAAAATTATATAATGTACTAAACCGGATTTGATTCATTTCACACTGTTCATGCGAATTGATAACAGATGTCAAATTGAAAATATAGGTTGTCAGACAATAAAAACAAAATACCTCAAATTATTCCCGCGACAATTTTCTAGGTAGAATATTCCTACTATTGATTGGCCAAAACGTATATAAATTATTTGAATTGAACGTTTCCATTGGTTTCTAGCAATGTCAAAAAATAATCACTGTAATTTCAATGTTTGAGAATGTAGCTCTGAAATTTTGGTTTTCAAGAATTTGATAGTAGAACATCTTAGATTGGTGTTTTTGATAGTCCTTTTTTACATTTGTTGCGGAATGTCATCCTTCTCTTAGACTCACACTTTCAGATTTCGGGGATTTCTCTGTTAGAAGCGCGCCACTCAGCGGACACTTGTCAACGCCAATAATTAGGAAAAACAGGTATAGACGGGCGAAGTGTTTGTAGAATCGGCAGAAAAATAGTCAACAGAATTTGAACTTTTGTTCTATTATGGAATGCGCACAGGGCTCTTATAAATAATTTGATGCAATCATATTCATAAATTGAAATATTATTTTCTTTTGCCTATGATTATTGAATTTCATTGTGTATCTAGATCGCTTGTGTCATTCGAAGAATACATCGACAGAAAATCCTTCATTTAATAAAAAAAAATGTTTTTTTTTTATTCAATTGTTCTTGTTTTCACAGCTAATTTCGTTACGATATAATATTTTGTATAATAGTATGATGTTTTACTTGTTGATTGTTTTTTGCATATGCACATGAATCATCAGATCGAAGATTAATATTAACCATGGATTTCGACAAGAATACGAAACATGTTTTTGAATGTTTGAAACGAAAAATGAGAGGAAAAAGTGGGAGAACTGCTCTTTCGTTGTCAGATTTTTCATATATAATTTTGCATATCCTTCGGTATTTGTTAGGAAATTTTACCTAAAAATTTATATTGTGGAGGCCCCTCTCTTGTGGAGGCCCCGGGGCTGCAGCCCCGTTTACCACCCTCTTATCCGGCTCTGCTATTTCCATCCAAAAGAAGTCAAGGAAATCTCCTCGTTTATATTTTTCACTCGAATTCCACTACTTATTTGGTTGAAATGGACCCAAGCGATATTTGTATTTATTATGGTTTCCGTAACAATTGAAATATAGAACTTACCCGAATTTTTTTTTGTTTCAATACAAATTGAAAATTATTTAAACCGAAGGCTGCAGCGTTTCCTATGATGTAACAAACATTCCTGAAAAAACTGATGTGACTGGAGCTGGGAATATCCCACTTGGATGAATAAATGATATAAAGCTCATCCCTGAGCCGTAATTCATGATTCATACTGAGCTCATTCCAGTAGAGTGCTGGGTTGAATGGAACAACGTTTTGCGAGAGGGGATAAAAGAAAAGTTTTGCCACGCCAGGTAATGTAAAACTTCACAAACTGAATAAAAGTTGATCTTCTGGAGCGTACCTAATCATTTACGACCGGTATGTGTTAGTTTTGCAGATGGGACTTATACGAGTTGAGAAAGAATATAATACGTCTGGAATTTCGGAAACTTTGGACGAGTTCCGAACAATTCTTTCACACACACTTTATGGATTTTCCATTTTGCAGACTACCGAAGAAAGTGTTGGTGACAATGATGAGTGAATGATTATGGGCTGTGTTCCAGGGTTCTTTGGGAATTGAAAGCACTCTAGAGGTCTACTACTGATACAGAAATAGTGATAGCAGTGATTGCTTTTACGAGAAATGGTATCTAGAATTTGTGACTTTTTCATACAGTGTGACCCATTTAAAATGGAACCACCCCTGTAGAATACGCATTCTTCAGTCAATCTCCAAAATATTTTTTTCTAATATTAAGCATCAAAAATTGTATCTTGACATAAATTTTCATAACTTTAGTTTCATTTCCAAGGCACTCTATGGTTTTTTTCTTCCTCAAAAACGGCAAAAATTTATTAGGCAATTTTTTTTCCAAATTTGACTACACCACTGGATTTGTAGTTGTTATAAATTGAAACCATCAAAATTTCATAAAAAAATATTGGTTAACAACGAAGTTACAACAACTTTAATTTTGGAAACAAAGTATTTGATTATAATTTTTATTCAGATTGCAGACATATTTGAAATCTGGCAACACTGCCGATACCAAGTAGAGCACAAGAGAATTTGTACAGCGGAAATCCGAAGTCAATAGCTCATTCCATTCAACAGTTATAACTACCGAAAATATGGTAATGTGAGCGATTTGTGGTGTACTAAATCACAGCCTACTATTGATTTAGTACAATACCTATGCCCAATGTATTAGTTCAGCTTTCCTCAAATTATTGATACCTTCTCTAAAAGCTTGTTTCAGTTGAGTTTTGCAGAATAAAAAAGGAACATTTTTTGGTCCTGCTTTCTGTTTTATTATTGAATGAATAATTTTGATACTTTAAAACTTGATTCGGTTCATTTCGTTTTTATCGGCTATTGAAAACTGCATAACTTGAAAATGAATTTTTAATTTTCTGTTATTTTCGAATACACTCATAGGTAACCTGAACTTAAATAAAAGATTTTGAGGGAATATTATTCACAAATCCAGTGGCGTAGTTAGATTTTTATTACAAAATCGCTTCCACCAGAAATCGCTCACATTACCATATTTTCAGGAGTTATAACTGTAGAACGGAATGAGCTATTGACTCCGGATTCTCGCTGTACAAATTCACTGGTGTTCTACTATGTATCGGCAGTGTTGCCAGATTCCAAATATGTCTATAATCTCAACGAAAATTAATATCAAATACTTTGTTTCCAAAATTAAAGTTGTTGTAACTTCGTTATTAACCAATATTTTATTATGAAATTTTCATGGTTTCCATTTATAACGACTACAAATCCAGTGGTGTGGTCAAATTTCAAAACAAAAATTGCCTAATAAACTTTTGCCGTTTTTAACGAATAAAAAAAACCATAGAGTGCCTTGGAAATGAAACTAAAGTTATGAAAATTTGTGGCAAAATACAGTTTTTGATGCTTAATTGGGAAGAAAGAATAATTTTTGAGAATGACTGAAAAATGCGTATTTTACAGGGGTGGTTCCATTTTAAATGGGTCACACTGTATATAAAGACAATCCAATTGAAAATAACAAAAAAACTAAAATTACACATCTTCGTATTTCTGTAGACTAGATGAATCAGTAAGTTAAAAATAAAAATGTTTTCAGAAAATACCGACTAATTTCATTATAAAAAAAATATATGAATATGAAAATAATATCCCATTCTGACAACGGATGAATATAATATAACCAATGAAACATTTTTGTCGTCTGTATTTTTTATTATCATGGAGGGGACAGATGAAAATGGAATAATCCTTTCAATAATACCACTGGAATTGTGAAAATGGATTTGGGCAATACTTTCGACGTGTTTTCTTGCTTTAGATCTAGATCAAAGTTCAGAAAATTCATTAAAATACCAATTACTACTACAGTTAGTTACAAGTACTACAGTAAGTTACAAAAGAAATGATGAAGAAAATTAGACAAGTTTTTATCAGATGCACTGAAAAGGGAAAAATAATTTCTTTATTTGTTTGACCCAGGTCTGTGGCTAGCAGAGTGAAAATCTTGCCGAGCAGGAATACGTATTTTATATCCGCTGCAAGCTTCTGAATCTGCCACTCACAGAATAACTTAGGTCAAAATTTAAAGAAATTGAAAATCTCCGACCCTAAAAAAACCCACATACCAATTTTGAATGGAATTGTGTCATAATAATAAGAATGATAATAATAATCTTTATTCCAGTCAGATCGTATTTATATGATATTGGAACAGTCAAAGAAACAGTACATGTTTACAATCCATAGACATACTTACATGTAAAATCGCGAGAATTATATCTCGATGTATATCATATGATAAGAGTAATGTTGAGATATTGGGGTAGATGATATGCAAACAGATAATCACAGGTCATATTCTGCAAACAGGAAACGACAGAATTATAGGGGTGAAAGGAAAAACACTTTTTAGAATAAGTGCATTCAGGCAACATGATCATTCAATAAAAAAAATTCAACTTTGTAGTTACATTTTCTGACTAGAAGCTTTTTCAATTTATTTTTGAATATACTGTAATTCCTTTCACTCGCAATTTCTTGAGTCAACTTATTGTTTAATCGAGCCCCTGCAAAATATTGGACATTTTCGAGCAAAGGTGTTCTATGTTGTGGTATCTGTAGACGAGTGCCGTATCTTGTATTATAATTGTCATTATCGCCACTTCTCGGGAGAGTAGAGAGTTTTGATTTGATTATTATTATTGTTTTCATGATGTAGATGCATGGTACAGTGAGGATGTTGTTTTCAATAAAGAATAGTTTACAAGAGTCTGTGAGTTTCATTCCGTAAATTAAGCGTTTTATTCTGTTTTGAGACATCAGCAATCTTTGAAATGAGACCGCATTACCACAAACAACTATATTGTAGGTTAAATGGGGATATATGAGGGCATAGTAAATGTTGTTAAGTTGAGGCTTATCAAAGATATTTTTCATTTGTAGAATAGCATAATACCCAGTATTTACTTTCTTACTGACATGATCAATGCAATTTCTGAAGGATAGATTGGAGTCTAGAAATGTTCCTAAAAATTTCATGAATTCTGATGTAATCAATGTTGTATTACGTAGATTATTTCGGGGAATATGCGGTTGTTTTTTATATAATACTGCATAAGGATGGTTTTGCTATGATCAAGTATTATTCGATTGGAGACGTACCAGTTGCTGAATTTTTATGTAGTTCGTTAACTCTCTCATCGAATTCGCGTTCATTTCCACAGTGAAATGCTACAAATATATCATCGGCGTTTAATACCAGACAATAAGCATTCATGTAATCCGGCAGATCATTGATGAACATAAGGAAAACCAGTGGACCTAGTATAGATCCTTGTGGTTTCCCTAAATTGATGTTATGCAATTCGGATCGTGTCCCATTAAGTTTTACAATAATTATTCTGTATCTCCGAAATGACATGAACCACAAATTTCTAACGAGTAGAGTTTGGTTTCAGTATGATCTAGGTCTAGGCAAGCGGAAGCTCTCGTGAGATCGAAAAATAGGGCACCTACAAGTTTTCTCCTAACAAGAAATTTATAGATATACTCAACAAATGTGCAAATAGCAGGTTCCGTAGATCTTTTGGGATAGAACCCAGTTTGTGAATCCTTGATGATTTTATGTTGGTCAAGGTACAATATATAACAAAACACGTCACCATTTTGGAGCCGCCATTTCAAATTCAGGAATTTAGTCAAAAACATCATGATGTCCGACCCCCACATAGCAATTTTCATTGGAATCGGTTATAATCACAAAATTTGTCGCTATATCGGTGCCGCCATCTTGGATACTGACTTTTTGACAGTTGATTTTTCTATCGTAATATCTCGAGCGCAGCATCGGAGGTAAGTAGGGTAATTTTAGCGGGGCGTGAGCCATTTGCTATTTTACCAAAACGAGTAATATCTTTAATTTGAGATGAAACGTTTGGCACCACTGAATCCAGAATAGCATTCACGACATAACGTTCCGCATTCTTATCCTGATCAGCTAAGCCCATTATAATGATATTTTTCTAACGCTTCAGGCGTTCTCTCAGCTCATATTGAGAATCAACTATTACGTTTTTCAGTTGAGTTTCCAGACGAGTTACGTTAGCTTCCAGGGACTCATTTTCTTTCTGAACTTGGGTGATTCACAGCTAGCAATAGAAGATTCATGTGCGGAAACTAAAGTGTGAAGATCATCAATCTGTTAATTACAAACGGCGCTAGCCGTATTGATGTTTTTGAATTGGTCCATCATTTTGTCAAAATGTTTCACAGTCAATATTTCATAAATCTCGCGCTGGGAATTTTCTTTGGATTCGTCTCATTCCGGGCGCTTCCAGCGAGTGCTCTCTGTAGACTGAGCACTGCTTGTGTAGATCAGCTGACAAGTTGATTGACCTGGCGCACACTCCGCAGATAATAGGTATTGTTCACTTTATTCACACTCGCGATGAAAACAGAGCAACCTGGAAAAAAAAAAGAAAACCACTCTACTCACAAAATTTCCCAAGTACATCGCACTGGAACAAGGATAATCCAATGTAGGCACAATTAATTGGATTTAGATGGTGTCTCGGCAGGAATTTGAACTTTCCACAGAAGCGAACTGAGACACGTGTGACTCGTATCACATGCCGAACCAAACTTCGATTCATATTCAATGAGTAGGTATGAATGTGGAACTAATTATCGAGCAGAGAGAAATATTTGGGAATTTTGCTACTGAAATTGAAGAAAATGTATACTAAGATTTCCATTATTTTCATGAAAACGATATTCAATTAATGAAGGAGCAAAGCCTGACCAACTTTTTCAAGTAGCTGCAGATCCATTGATTTCATTCCAGAATATCTCTGTTATTGAATTGAAATACCACAAAAGATGCAACGGTTCGTAAGAGAATGCGAATTTGCTTCACTCATTGGATGTTGGATATCATTGTGGATATGAGTAATTTTTTCCAAACACCGGCGAAACTCCAACAAATCCCTATTTTCCGCATACAATCACGATAAATTCAGACAAATGATCACTGTCATGTTTCGGTCCACTCAACGATCCAACAAAAACTGGGAAGGAAAACAAAAGCTCTAGTATCATTTCATGTTCACTGGACATCGCATCCAAACAAGTGTTTAATCGAAAACAGAGTTCATACCAAACAGCATGAAACTGGCATGCGGGTAGTTGTTAGGAAAGTCAGGTAGGACTAATTCAGGAACATTCATTTGCGTATCGCGGAAAACATGTATTCCGGAATGTAGAGTAAAAATAGGGCAGGAAGAGATCAAGCGTGGATCCAGAAGTTTGCCTTATAAAGGTATGGAGAAGCACTAAAAACGAGGAATAAAAAATTGCACTGAAAGGATTAGCACCAAATGAATTGAATACATTAATAATGAATTACATTGTTAGATTGGGATTGACTACTATAATTTCATCACGAACTTGACAATCATTTAAATGAATTCAAATAAAATATAAAAACCCACATCCGAGTTTACTTCATTACAGCTTGCCAGTGAATGTTTTTTTTTAAATCTAACTATACAAATATAAATAAATGTCCTGACTGATTGACTGACTCACCGACGACCTGACATACGATCAACGCACAGGCCAAACCGCTGGACCTGAAGAGCTGAAATTTTGAAAGCGTATTCCCATGATGACATAGATCGACAACTGAAAAAGTTTTGCCATTCCTGAAGGGGTGAGAAGAGGGGTGGAAAGGGGTTGAAAGTGAAAGTACTGTTTGTTTTGACGTTAGAGTCATGCAAACTGATATTTGGACTCTTCTTTTGAAACTCGAATTTCAGGGTTTTTGAGAATTCAACTCCAAAGGGGTTGAAATAATAATAATAAAGATATTCATTCAGGAAATACATTAAACATAAATATGTTAATGAGTATAAATATCACAAGGCGATCAGTGTAAGGACACTTGTTTCGCATATAATGAAATAACTTAACACTGAAAAGTAACAGGCAATATTCAATGGTATAAAGAAAAAATATCAATTACCGTATTATAATATAAAATATATAGAAGAATTTTACACATTTTATCCAGTGGCAATTGAAACATATGGAGTATTTGGATCTTACGCCCAGGAACTTCTAGAAGAAATTGGCAAAAAAATTATAAAGTGTACTAATGATTCTAGATCATATGCTTTTCTGATTCAGCGTATTAGTATGGCAATTCAAAGAGGAAACGCCGCATCAGTTATGGGTACACTTCCCTCATCCCGAAAACTGGATGAAATTTTTTTACAGCCTCAAAAACCTTCTATTCAAAGACGAGTATACCTGGATAAATTTAAGAAAAATACTATTCCTGATAGAAATTATTCCTTTGATATCAGCATTAATGATGTATGCAGTTATAACTACAACAACACCATCAGTCCACTTGTGAATGAAAATGCCCAAATTGTCGGACTTAATGGATTGAAAAACATTGGCAACACCTGTTTCATGAATAGCGTAATACAATGTTTATCGAATACCAGATGGTTGCTCGAATATCTTAGAAAAGACGATCATATGGGGATATTAATACAAGCACATCAGGTATGAAGGGTGCTCTAATAAAATCATTTGCTGTAGTGATAAAAGAACTTTGGTCGAAAGATTCGACTGATAGGGTGGTGAATACTATTTCTTTGAAAAATCAGATACAAATATTCGCACCTCGTTTCGGGGGGTACGCTCAACAGGACGCTCAAGAATTTCTCAGATATTTATTGGAAGGTCTTCATGAAGATGTAAACAGAGTGATAGAAAAGCCCAAACCTATCCTGACAGAAATTGATGAGAAATCAAGCGACCATGAGAAGGCACAGGAGTCTTGGTCAAGATATCTAAGAATGGACAATTCAAAAATTATTGATAACTTTGTTGGTCAATTGAAATCAACGTTGAAGTGTACTTTCCTGTGGCCATTGTTCTGTCTCTTTTGACCCCTTCTGGGACCTTTCACTTCATATTCCGCAGAAAACTGACCGGCTCAGACTGTCACAATGTTTAGATTCACTCACTAATGAAGAAACTTTGGATGGCGAACAGAAACCATTTTGTTGTAAATGTGAGGAAAAGATTAAATGCACTAAGTCATTATCCATACATAAATTCCCCAAAATATTAGTCATTCACTTGAAACGATTCTCGCTGATGGATAGATTCGGGGGAAAATTAAATGCCACCATTGACTTTTCTCTTGAAGGATTAGACATGAGTAATTATTCAACAGATAACATAATTCCGTGTCGCTACAACTTGTATGCTGTGTCCAATCATAGTGGCTACACGGCTTATTGTAGGCACCCTTATGCAGACACATGGCACGAGTACAATGACTCAAGAGTATCACCGATATCACCAGAATCCCTTATAAGTGGTGAAGCATTCGTCCTCTTCTATGAGCAAGAGGGCACCAAATCACTTATTTAAAAAAAAAATCTGTTGTATTGTATTTTATACCAAAAGTTACTTGTTATTTCTTTAACTCTCACAATAAAACAATTAAATCATATAAAATAAAAATAAGAAAGTGAATACAATCATTAATTTTACAAATATTACCGATAACATATTTCTGATAACATATTATCTAAAATAAAAACTAGAAGGTAGAGAATAGTGGACTAAAACCCTATTTATTAAGGAGTTTAAGATTCTATATTATGTCTGAAATGTTTCGTCGTGGTTGACTCGTGATCAATTGTTTCAGTACTTTTTTGAACGACTGTTGATTTCGGTTTTTTTGTATGTGTGGTGAGACGGTATTGTACAATTGAGGTGCTATATATATTGATTACTTCGCTGGCCTGTAGCTTTCTGCATTTGTGGAACTACATGTAATATTTTTTCCTTGTAGGTTGAGAATGACTTGGTAGGTTGAAACGTTTGTTCTGGTTATATTTTATATTTATGTGGAAATAAAAAAGTTCGTGGAATAGTGCTTCAGAGGGATATCTGAATTCTTTGGACAGAATAATCTTAAGAAAGCTTTTTTGCAGATTTTCTAAGGTATGAAGGTTGTGTTTTTAATGCGCCTCCCCAGCATATTATGCTGTATCGCAGTGACTTTCCACCAAGGCATGGTACAAGATATTAAGTTAAATACTCAAATTTGTGTATAATGGATCTTTATTGTGCATACATATTCAGGTGCATCCCATTTGAGGTTATACGCCTAAATATTTTACTTTCTTCTGTGGCAGAATAGTGTGCTGTTGTCCAGTGGTGTTTATCGTTAGTCTTTCGAAGGGTGGAGTGTTTGATCAATTGCAACTAAATGGCAGTAATATGTTTTTTCCAAGTTTACCGTTGATAACTTGTGTTCTAGCCAGTTCTTCAACAGAGGAAAATCTGATTCTACAATGACTTCAACTCATGTCAAGTTTTTGCTTTATAAGAGATGGCTGTATCGTAGCAAATCCCAATATTTCACCCCGACTCTTTAACGAAAACATGCCATTCACATGAATACTGAACATGATAGGGCCTAATACGGTCCGCTGAGTTACACCATACTCTATTTTCCTCTTGTCGCTCTGTACATTGTCTACCCTGATATATTGGAATCTATTGTTTAGATGATTTCGAAATAATTCAAGATAATTATTTCTAATTCCAATATATTCCAGTGTCTGTAAGAGTAGGTCAGCTCACGGAATCGAACGCTTGCGACAAATCAATAAAAATACATAGTTTGGCAAATTTTCTCTAGAGAGAAGATATCCTTGAGGTGGTGACAATATTGCATCTTGTGTGCGGAGATTTTCTGGGAAGCCAAATTGTTGGTCAGATATCAGATTATACTTTGCTAAGTAAGCAGCAAGCCTTTCCTTAAAAATCCTTCCAAAAAAATTTGTAAGGTGCGTTGTTAAAGAAATTAGTCTTGAATTTGTGAATAAAGTCTCATCGCCTCCTTTGAATACAGGTATTACGATGGTTTACCCCAACGTTTCAGGTCAAATTCCCTTTTTAACAGACGAAACCATAAAGGAGAAGGTTCTCTAGTCGACGCGTATATTTTTTTTTATGTATGACCACGCATAACCTTTCACTGTGACATCCGATTCCGATAATTCTGTCTTTAGTGGATAGGGTGTACTTGTAAGTTGGTTTCATTCGAATTTAAAAGATGGGGTCCACCCCTAAGGGCAGCAAAATGAAAGATATTGATCGTCCACCCTCTGAATTCTGGTCCGTTAACCGATTCTATCAGGCATAACTTTGTACTGGGTTCTTCGATTCGGATGATTCTTTTTTCATTAGATAGGGTATACCTCATAGTTGATGATATTTGAATTTCTAATGGAATTATCCACCTTCACGGGTAGAAAAAGGGGGGAAAATTGATTTTTCACTTGTGAACATTGGCACACATATGTAGTTGGCAATGACATATCGCTGTTGTCATTATTTTTGTTCTTCCACATCCGTCACAATCATAATATTCTATGAGAGGATGGAATGATATACAGAGTAATGAAATAAACTAACCAGAACAACAAAAATAATTTATATTACAACAAATAGTAAAAGTAGCTAATCATATTATTTAACTGGTAATAGTTGAAGTAAGGTGGGTAAGTAAGTATTTTGGAAGTAATAAAAAAATAAGTAGGTGGTAATTAGTAGATTTCAGCCACAAAAGTTAAAAAAAAACTTTTTAACAAAAAATCAAACCGACGAAATACGGAACTGAAAAGTAAAAAATAAAATAAGCCTTCTTAAATAATAATTGAGCTCCTGAACTAACGGAAGTAACTAATTTTGAGTCGGCGCTAAACGAACAATCAACGAAAATCATTGAATTACTTCAAAAAAATTATCAGAATGTCACGCGCAACTCGATGCCATCATTTTACACCTTAACTAATTCATTTGAATGTTCGTATGGCGCCGACTCGAAATAAGTTACTCACATTAGTTTAGGAGCTTAGTTATTGAGACTCAGAAGGTTTATTTTATTTCTTAATTTTCCTTAATATAATAGCAAATAGATTTTATGGTTTCAGCTTGGATTTCGTCTATGCCGGCTGATTTTTTGTTCCCTAGCGACGTTTTCAATTTCATTACCGTCAATTGAAAGAAAGACAAAATAATTGATAGAAATATTTCTATGCGGTATATAGTTTGGGTCTTTTTGTATTCTTTCAGCCATCTTTATCCCTATTTCAGTACTGACTTTGTTGAAATTATAAGCAATTGAAACTATATAAAAAAAATTACTTCTAGTTTTACTAATTTCTCTAAATTTTCCAGAGTGTTCTTGTATCAGTGATATTATATTATTTGGTTTGGTATAGTCAATTTGCTTCCTTATTAGCTTGTTAATTTTTTCATATTATTGTAATATATTTTTAGTTGAAATTATGGGATCCCTTCGCGTATTTCTGAATAGTCTATTTTTTGTGCCGATTGATTCAACCAGAGCATTTGTGATGGGGGTTGAAAGTTTGTATAGCGGTTGTTAAAGGAGTAAAAGGCCTTAAATAAAGGAGTTCACAAATTGGAGTTTTGAAAATTTGTTATAAAAGTCGCCGATATAATAAGTGAAATTGAACCCGTAAATGAGTGAGCATCATGAAATTCGATTTTCTGGCTGTTTGTTACGAATAAATGAGTCGTGTTTATCCTCATTCGAAAATTGCGTCTCTAAAGCGGTGAAGAGGAATTAGTGAATTTGGAGTTCGCTTTTGAGAATTCAACCCCGAAGGGGTTGAAATGAGGGTTGAAAGTTTCTATAGCAGTTCGATTAGTTTTAAGTTGGAGTCATAAAAATTAGTATGAGGTCTTTGTTAGAAATAAAGAAATACGTATTTCAGTGTTTTCTCCTAAATGAGTGAAATGGGGGATTAAATGGTGGAATGGTGGAAATTTTAATGAGGGTTCCGTTTGTTTTAAGTTAGGATCATAGGGTATTTGAGGTCATTCTGACTACTCGTCACTAATAGATGGTGCTAGCGAATGACAACGTATTTGGTTCAGTTCTCAAGATCATGATATTTCACACATTATATTATGAATTAACAGTGAGACGCCTTTCCATCGCGTTTTCATTTTCGACATCTATTTTAGGTCGGGAAAGACTATGTCATTAGTGAAAATAAAAATGACGAGTTCATAACAATTTTATCAAAAATATCCAGTTTTACAGTTGATGGTGCGTACGGAACTCTCACTTCCACTTGACTGTTCCTCCAGTCTATATTAGTTGGTATAACTAATCGTTAACTGGCAACAATGGCAAGCGAGTAAAACGTGCATCAGTGTTCCTCTCGCATAAAAATGAATTTAGCCTAATTTGCAAAGTATTAATTTACAATAATTGTGTGAGCTGTCCAAAACGTAAGTGTTGATTCATCTGTGCGAAAACTGCAAGAAAAACTTTGTGGGCTACCTGGAAAAAGTGTATTTTTGCCGTGACTCGCATACATAATGGGTTTGACAAAGAGAGACATAGAAGAAATAGGTGCTATAGTGGAAGCAAAAACCAAAAAACTTCTTGAAGGCGAGTATCTGCAAGGTGTTCTCGAGAGAGCTCTAAAAAGTGTCACTGAAAAGTACGACAAAATGCTGACAGAGTAACATCAGGAAATTGATTCCTTAAAAAACTATAACCATCACATGAGCTCCCAGTTAGATAATCTCGAGCAGTTCTCAAGGGCTAAAAATCTACGTTTCTTTGGAATTGCAGAGACTGAAAACGAATCGGTAATTGATACAATCACTAAAATTATCTGTGAAAATATGAAGGTAAAAAACCTTAATGAGTCAATGATAAAAAAGTGTCACCGGGTTCCCAATAAAAACGCGGACACGAGCAGAGAAAAACCTTCCTGCGTTCTCGTGAGGTTTAGCGATGTTGCCGCCCGTAACAAAGTCCTGGGGAATCGAAGATTTTTGAAGTCAAGCGGTATCTCTGTCCAGGAAGATCTAACCAAGAGGAGGGTGTTATGGATGAAAACATCTCTGGAAAAAATTCTCAAGAAAAAGACGTTTGAGCTTCAATGGAAACATATTTGTAAAAACTGATAATGTAGTGCATCGAATAAAAGACGAAAACCACTTGAAGGAACTTTGTGGAAACTAACATTGAATCGTATTGTATCATGAACTATTAATTTACTTTTTGATGATTCTATGCTTTAGTTAAATCCATTCAAAAAGGGGATTTTTCATAAAATTTTCTTTTTCTCTCTTTTTTTTTATTTTTGGTTCTTGCACTTCAATTATGTAATGTGCGACACTGCACGATTTGTTTGAAAGCAATGTTTTTTTCTTTGAGTTATATTACCTATCAATGTAACTGAACTAAAAATGGGAGTTTTTTTTTCTCATTTATATAATTTTGCAGAATAATACTGTAAGAGCAGGAACGCTACACGTTTACGTAACTGTTGACTAGTTTTGTAGGGCAGCGTTAATTTTCTCTTTCTCTGAATTTATTCTATTCTATTTATTTCTCATTCTTTTCCTCCACATCTCCTTCTTCTTCTTACTCTTATCATTTCACCCATACTAAAATTTAATACACTTTCAGATTATGCTGAACGTATGTCATTTAAACATTAGATCGCTACTAGCACATTTTACTGACTTTCAAAATAAGATTCTTGATGCGGATTTCGATGTTATTGGAATTTCAGAGACATGGATGCATTCAGGTATAGACAGCAACAATGTAAGTCTTAATCAATATACTTTTTTACGACAAGACAGGCCCACCAGAGGCGGAGGTGTTGGTCTTTATTTGAGAAACAAATATAAATATGAAATAATTTTCAGTCAATGTGGTGAGCATGTAGAGTGTATTTGGATAAAAATTTCTATGGGTAAAAACTACTCTGTTGCTATAGGCGTAGTCTACCGACCACCAAATTCAAATATTTCATTGTTTTGAGGAAATCGAAGAAATCTTCACGAATATTTTCTCCAATCACAATGATATCATCATCATGGGTGACTTCAACATAAATATGCTTGACTTTGATACAAACAACACGGATAGGTTTTCGTCTATTTTGGAAATTTTCAATTTTAGGCAAATTGTCACAGAACCTACACGAATAACTAGTACATGCTCCTCATTATTAGACTTAATTATTACGAATTGTGAAGATATCGCCGAAGTGAAAGTTTATGAATGTGATATATCAGATCATGCACTGATACAGGCCAAATTTCACATTGGTGAAGGTAGACAACCACAAAATCAAATAGTTAAATATAGAAATATTAAGAATATAAATATTGATAGATTCAGAAGCGATTTGGCAAATCTACCTTGGTACTTAATTTATAACACGGACAATATTGATCACAAAATATATCAGTTAAATGGATTCATTCTTCAAATTCTTGATCATCATGCTCCAGAAATAAAATACTTAACAAAAAATTGTAAATATACTCCTTGGATTACTGACAACATCAAATTGATGCAGAAACTGAAAAAAAAGCTCTAGCTAGATTCAAAAATTCAAAACTCCCACAGCATTGGTCATACTATAAGGAATTGAGAAATCTGACCAACGAAGCTATGAAAGCTGAGAAAAAGGCCTACTTAAATTTCAAACTGAATAACACAGATATTTCAAGGTTAAATGGAACGAACTTAAGAAACTGAATGTCACTAAGAGTGGAAACAAAGAACTACCAAAGCAACTGAAAACGCCGTAGCTATTAATAATTATTTCCTAAGTTCTTGTACTAATGGGGTCAACCGAATGAACACTTAATTAACTTTTATAACTCCAACCAAAAGAAGGATTGAACGAACAGTTTACTTTTTCATTGACTAGCGAAATTGAAACTTCTAAAATAATTGATAATATAAAATCGCAGGCTTATGGTGATGATGGAATAAATATTACCATTATAAACCTTTGTGGACCCCTCATTATATCTATAATTACTCACATTATAAATGAATGTATAAGTCAAAATTACTTTCCCAACTTATGGAAAAGTGCAAAAGTAATACCCATAGCAAAAACTAGTAATCCCCAGAGTTATAATGACCTGAGATCAATCAGCGTCCTTCCCTCATTTTCAAAAATTCTAGAAAAAATAATGGAAAATCAAATCAGATCTTACGTTGATCAACATAATATATTACCATTGAAACAGTCTGGTTTTAGAAGCGGCCACAGTTGCGCTACAGCAACATTAAAAATAATCGATGATATAATTAGAGCTCTCGATGGAAACAAAGTAACAATTTTAATATTATTAGACTACTCGAAAGCATTCGACACCATAAATCACCGAATACTACTCTCTATGTTGCACTATTTTGGATTCAGTGATACAGCTATAGTATTAATTTCATCCTATTTACATGACAGAAGACAGAAGGTTACTCTTAGTGATACATCCTCGAATTGGCAGGAAATAAATTCAGGGGTACCGCAAGGTAGCATTTTAGGACCTTTGTTTCACACCCTTTACACATCCACTTTCACTGAAAAACTGAAATCCTGCAACTACCATTTATACGCAGATGATTCTCAGATATATTTCTCCTTTGATCCACCAAATCTCGCAGAGGCCGTAAACTGTATCAATAGTGACTTGAATGCAATTTTGGAAGTATCTGCAGATCATATGTTGAAAATCAATCCCAACAAGTCAGTTGCTATGATATTCGGGACCGAAAATATTTGCGAGCAGGCAAAAAGTTACGATCTGAAAATTGGAGATTTCAAAATTAATTTCAAGTCCCACTCTAAAAATTTAGGGCTTATTATAGACTCTAAGCTTAGATTCACTGAACATGTCACTTATAAACTCAAAACTGCTTATGCATCTTTGAAATTGATATATCCGCAAAGGAAATTCTTAAGTACAGATGTCAAAAAAATATTATGCGATTCACTAGTTTTGTCCCACTTTATTCACTGTGATGTGGTCTATCACAATTGTTTAGATAGCAATGACATAAGGCGTATACAAAAACTACAAAATTCATGTATGAGACTAATTTTTGGTATAAGAAGTAGATCCAGAATTTCTCACAAACTAAAAGATTTAAAATGGCTCAACATGAGCAACCGCAGATGCCTACACACAGCCTGCACTTTCTTTGAAATCATCAAGTATAAAAATCCTCCCTACTTACATGATCATTTAACTTATAGAACTGACGTACACAACTTGAATTTAAGAAGGAAATTGGTTTTGAGTATTCCTGCTCACAAAAAAGAATTGTTTAAGCGCTCATTCTCATATAATATATCTGATACAATCAATTACATAAACACCTGGAACCCCAACTGTTTCGACCTACCGATCAATACCTTCAAAAAAACATTCAAAAATCATTTATTTCTTGCTCAGCACAACTAAAGTGATACAAACGAAGCATTCGCATCGAGAATCTGAGGAAATGTTAATAATGTGCACTTTCCTGACCTCATTTCTCTCTCTTTCTCTCTCTCTCTATCTCTCAATCTTTCTATCTCTTCTCTTTTCCGCCATTACTTCGCTGATCTCATCCTTCTTCTCGGCCCTATCAACATGACTTTTTTCAAATGAAGGCCTTGGTGGAAGATCAGATGCGAGGTAACTTAGCAATCTGAACCAAAGGCCATTTGCTCATCACATAGGTACCTACCTACAGATTTATAAATATATATTTTTTTTTTCTAAATGTTATGAATGGTGTGCAATAAACGAATTATTATTATTATTATTATTATTATAAGTTTTAGTAACAACGTCGATTCAGGAGGACATACTTTTCCTGTTCATGATTTTCTGTTAATCCACCAATATTGAGTTTTTGACTCCCATATTCGATGAGGTAGGTACCTATTAGCCATAAATGCCAGTTCGAATACACATTCCGATATTTCTATCGACAGCCCTCCAAATAACCACTAATAGCTTGCTTTCGAGTACCTAAGTACGTAATACATCGAACAAAACCAAAAGCAATCACACATCTGTCCTTCAAGTCCTTTGTTTCAATACACTCCCAACTAGGCCCAAGTGGCAATACAGACGGTAGTATCACATTCTACATGGATATTTGTGTGGGAACAGGGTTGAACTGGCGCAGATTGATCGCAAAGCTTCAATATCTTCTTGGTGGCCTGATTCGATATTGCCAATTATTATTGCCAATACGTAAAGAAACATTTTCATTACCCAACATTTCAAAGGACATAAAAAAATGAGTGCGCGCAGTTGAAGTTAAACTTCTTAGACGTGATGTTGGTATATATTCATCATATAATTTGCAGTGAGCAACATAAAGTTATACATTTGGAACGTATGACAAATCCCATGTAATAAAAACAACTGTAATTAAGTTTATATTGGTCAAACTTCCCAACACCATGATAACCTAATAAATGGACATAAGTATACAAAAAATGCATAAACAACATCATCAAACAAATATAAAAAATCAACAAACCATGATTTTAACTACCATGCCACTAACATCGTAGGAGAATTTTTAGAGATGGTCCAATAAAACTCACCAAAATATATTGAATGATAAACCGATATGAAAAATTCCAGTAAAATATATCACAAGATCAATAGGTTAATATTTTCCCACAGATTCCCCTCCCCCTTTTTTCATATGATTTCTTCACATAATTTTCCCTACTCATTTTATCCCCTATGAAAATCATAATCTACCATCATGATAGTTAAAACAGAGACAATAGATACTATTATCACTTATAATTAATTGCACGAGAGGTTTGTATTTTATCGGGTAAATTTGGGTTGTTTAATGAGAAACTGTTGCCTAGCAATTTGACGAGAAAAACTGTCAACTATTAAAAACGCGACACCGAATGTGGAGCGTTTTTAGGTTGACAGTTTTTCGAGTCAAATTGCTAAAGGAAACAGTTTAGAATTTGAACAACACAAATTTACCCGATATCAATATAAACATCGAGTGTAATTCGGCAGGACAATTTAAATCAATTTGAACCTGATGTTATTATCGATCTCACTCGTAGGGTGCGCCACCTACACGTCTTTTTCTTTTTTGAAGATTCATAACTTTTTTGAGCGTACTTCTAGCACATTCTTCAGTAGAAGAACCGTTTTCTAGATATTTGGACTTGAAAATTTCAAGTCGATTATTTGATAATCGGTGCGTGTTGAAGTTATTGCCATTATTTTGCATTTTTCACAAGAATGCTTAGGAAATCAATTTGACGTTTGAGTTAGTAGTTTTGGTTTTCTGTAGGGGGTGCCACCTATTCTATTAAGTGTTACTCGTTTGAAATAGTTATTTTTGTATCAAGGGTGCAGAATCTGTATTTGTTTTAATAAAATTTGCAACAAATATCAACATTTTATTTCAAGAAATTTTGAACATGTAGAATAAAATAAAATGAAAGGAACTAAATTGTATTCAAATGAATTGTTGGAAGTGTCCACCTTCAGCGAAGATACAGGCATTCAGTCTTCTAGCCATTGAATCTCGTACGCGCTCAAAAATTATTGGTGTGTTTCTTATTGCTTCACAGGCGTCTACTATTCGGTTCCTTAGATCTTCCTCGTTTGCTACTGGAGTTTTATAAACTAGTGACTTCAAAAATGAAAATCTAGCGGGTTTAGATCTGGGGACCTAGGTGCCCACGCCTGGTTTGGTTCTTCTACACCCCTACCGATCCATCGATTTGGATAGACAGTGTTGAGGAATTCCGTGGCTACAACGCTAAAATGGATCGGAGCCCCATCATGCATAAACCACATAAGGATACGAATTTTTAATGGTACATTCTGGAGTAGTCCCGGCAATTCATTTTCCAAAAAGTCTCTCTAAGTTGCGCCATTCAGTCGGAACGGGAGAAAGAAAGGACCTATCAAGTAATTATCAATTATTGCCGCCCATACATTTACAGAAAATTGATACTGATAATGTCTTTCACTAACTGCGTGTGGATTTTCCAGAGCCCAAACATGGTTGTTATGGAAGTTTGTGATAGCATTTCGGGAGAAATTTGCCTTGTCCGTGAAGAGTACATATCTTGAAAATTGAGGATTTTCAGCCAATTAACTCAAAAAACACTGACACATAGTAATGCGTTGGGAAAAGTCTCATGGCAAAAGAGCTTGTACCCTTTGAATAAGATATGGATAGAATTGTTGATCGTGAATAATTCTCCGAACTGTGGTCTGAGTAGAATTGAGAGCTTCAGCAATTATTCTTGTACTTGTTTTTGGATTCTCCTCGAGAGCGTTCAAAACAGCTTCTTCCGATTCTGGGGTTCGGACTGCTCTTGATCTTCCAATAATATCAGCTGCCCTCTTAAAGCTACCTATTTCTGCCAAACTGGAGACTGGTAAATGTTGGAGCTGAAGGCAGTACTCGATTAGGAAATCGCTCCTGGTAAATACGTCTTGCTTCGTGCGCATTGCCATCCGCAAGGCCATAAACGAAATGCATATCGGCTAAATGAGCATTATTGTTTAAACAATCCATTTTTTCAAAATTAGTGTTGTAAAACTTACAGAAACTTCAACAAAACAACAAAACGTTTGACTGTCCCATAATATGTAATTACCAAAACTACTTACTTGAACGTCAAATTCATTCCATAAGAATTCTTGTGAAAAATGCAAAATAATGGTAATAACTTCAACACGCATCGATTATCAAATAATCGACTTGAAATTTCCAAGTCCAAATATCTAGAAAACGGTTGCTTATAGTAACAAGGGTAGCTTTTTTACGTAGATATGATAGAAACATTGATTTTCTTACTGAAAAATGTGCTAGAAGTACGCCTAAAATAGTAATGAATCTTCAAAGAAGAAAAAACGTGTAGGTGGCGTTCCCTACGAGTAAGGGCAATAATCAGGTTCGAATTCGACACCTCAAAAAACCTCTCAATACCAATTTTCGTTTGAAGTCAGCATTTCGAAAGTTATTTGAAAAAATCGAAAATAAAAATTAAACGTTAACACCCTGTATCTTGAAAACGAAGCGTTTCCGGTCATATATTTATTTGGACAATCCATATAGAATATTGTGAGAATCACCTCCTGAAGTTTGTCAAACTTTTGAATCGCCCTTTATATTATTTTAATCCAAGTGACGTTCTCCAAGATGATATAACACCATTAAGCGATGAGGATATTTATAGATATTCAAATCTGTGTGAAATAAAATAGTGAGTATTGTTGAGTGAAAGTGACATGTTTAATTTCGTTCAGAATTTGACCGAGACTATTCGCAGGTAACGAAGCCTCACCTAGTCCATGCCAGTCGGTTGTATCGAAATATTAGTGCATGTTGTAACATATTGCCGATGTAGAGCATGCTAAAAGTTTTAATTCCGACATGTCGTTTAATATTGCAAACTGGAAATGCATCAATGAACCGTATTTCTCATGAATCTGGCATTGGGTGGCCAACTGAAGTGCAACTGACTGGGTGCGATTGAAGCGAACAGTTTATTTAGTGTCACATTTTATTGGGCAAATATCAGTCCAGTTTGTTCATAACGGATTGAAATATTGAGTGATTCCCTTTATGTACAACATGTCACAAGCATTATATATGGCCCGACGCTTTAAGCATGCATACAAAACACGTTGTTGCGATTTCCAGCCGACATATGTCGGTTTATTGATGCATATTGCAAAACTGGAAAAAATCGCCATATATCAAAATGTGAAACACGCCGTATTTCATCAATTTGTGAATCGGTTGTATAGGCTATTCGAGGAATTGACGTGCTGGTGCTAATATATATTAGACAAATATATAAGCGTTGCCTTCAATAACGTTGGAACAATTTTTTGTTTTCAGATATAGTTCGACCTCATTTTAATCCAGTAAACACATCTGCGGACAAAATATACATGGAGTGCGACCAAGATCGAAACTTTCTCAAGAAAATAACCTGCATTAACAAAAAAAACAGATTTTACCCATTTAATAGAGATTAACTTCTATTTACTGTGATTAGACAATAAAACAAAAGTTGGCAACAATGTAATATCTACCAAAATAACCACAATCCGGTAACAACAGTTGATACCAATCCAGCTGTTGGTAACACTGAATTCTGTTTTAATGACACTTATAAGTTTTGATGGATCAAAATTTGCGGGAATATTTCTCACTTTCACAGGTCATGCCACATAGAGTGGAAAACTCATTAAATTCATAGAAAAAAAATTAAAATTTGTTTTATGAACTTTGTTTTAACTATAATTCACGTTGTTTATATTGTATCACAATATTAGAAAATTATTTTAACATCATTGAAACTACCCTCAATAAAGAAGTGAGTAGGACAATGTTTCTTAATTTAATTTTGACTGCAATTGGTTTTATTTTATTGTAGTATCCTTTATGATGACAAAAAAGTTACGAAAACTTGGATGGATTTTATATAGTTTTTTTTTATGCTGCATACCCCAATATCTGTAGTTTTGTATAAAATTGAGCGAAACGATTAAAATGAA